>JAECUM010042610.1:0-31771 GCA_016617855.1 Megalonaias nervosa
TAAAACTGTTCGACTCCAGTCCTGCGAAGATCTAACAAGAGAATTTATTTATGCTTGTTAAATGTTAAAAAGGTCTGATATATAAAAGAATTCATTTTCTTTATTATTTTCTTTTTTATATTTTCATTTTGCAATATTTACAAATAAAAGAAGGCGCCATGTTGATTTGAATTCTTCGGTCAATAACATTTTACAATAATCCATAGTATCCTCGAGCTGCAGTAATGTGAGACAGAAATAAACACGACCTCTGTCTAGAGATGTAGCGCCCTGTTTAATATTGAATAAAAATGGTACTAACAGCTGCCTCGCTTGGCGCTCAGCATTAAGACGTTAGTGTTAGGACTGGTCGGCCTGGTGTCAGGATAATGTGACTGGGTGGGACATATGATGCTACATGTCTGCGGCATGATGCCCCAGTGCTAGATATCACACTGCAGACATCGTAGCGACATGACTGAAAAATTGTTAAAGCAACGTTAAAAATTCAAATCACACACTGACACAAACACACACGATATTGAATACAATTAAATTAATAAGTTTTGAAGAGTCATCTGTTCGGAATTTCAGGGATCACGGGGAGTAAAAACATGAGTCTACTCTCTTTAATTGATATTGTGTCAGGCTCAATTGGTCTTCTTCGGATTTCTTGCATATCAAGATATAAAGCTTGGTGGATGCATTCTTCTGGCCATCCATATAAACGCAAAAAGTTCACAACTGACATCTGAAGTCCACGATATCTTTCCAAGAGGTCCTCCACCTGTAAGGATAACTAACGAATATAGTGATGCTATTGTGGACGCCTTGAAAAGGATGTTTCTTATTTCGAGCACAAAAATCTTATTTTTACCAGTAGAAAATTCGTTTGCGGTACCAAACACTATTATTTACGTATGCAACAATTATTTAAATTGATCATTCTTTGAAATGTGTTCTTTTTATTATCTCCGAAAGATGTGCAAAACTTTCATCAGTTACTGCAAATCATTAAATTAAAACTGAATTGCTTAAAGTCGGTATCAAAAAAAGCATATAAAAGTGAATTAGAAAATGAAAAGAATACGCACCGCTTGAAATGTAATCGGTGTTAAGATAATATGTGGGACACGATGTCTCAAGAAGTATGTATCCTTTCTTATCTGTCGAAGGATTCTTAGATTCAGTGTACGATTATCGTTGCCATCTCTTATATTGCGAATAATGTATTCAGATCTATTGTTTATATGGGTCTCACAAGTACGGCAGTTCTAGAAATAAATTATATATATATATATATATATATATATATATATATATATATATATATATATATATATATATATATATATATATATATATATATATATATCTGACATTTGCTTGAAACGAGTGAATAACGGACATATTTCATCGAGAGGGTAAAAAAGTCAGCATTTTATGTTTCAAGAATAAAAAAGGAGGAACTTAGAGTATTGTGAATTAAATCCCACATAATCAGCATCGTTCTATCACAAGTCCAACAGTACAAAACGTTCAGAATGAATCCCAGTTTTGAATGTGCTGATTTACTAGTACATTATATATCCCAAAGATATAATCCAGTGTGTCTTAGAATGCGTCCCCAATAATCACCAAACAGTCTTTAAGTTCAAAGGTTAATGAGCACTTTGTAATTCCGATGAATAATTTAAATAAATAATTTCTCTAAAATTATAACCGAGCACAACTAGACTGATATTAAACAGAAATTAACACTTTGGTATCAAACCGTATAAAAAGTCTTAAGACACAGATATAATGAGCAGGATAGGGGTCATTTTCCCTATCAAACAACTTTCCTTCCATAAACTACCAAAACTGATAAACAAAGCGAGGTCACGAAACTAAATTCAAGGAAACATCATGCTAAACATTAGGTGGACAACATAATATCCAAAGTAACAACTAAGGTTCTGATCTCAAATCCATGTAAACGTGTTGTTTACAAATTACCATTACAGTCTACAATCACGGATACAAGTTAGTCACACACAATATAGATGTACATAGCGCTTGTTTGATGACAAAGAAAACAAGCTAATCAAATTATAAGAAATTTGAACATACATATAGGTTAACTTCCACTGCCATATTGTCTTAAGACATGAACGGTACATTATTTCAAAAGCTTATCATTGTGCAAAAATGTCTTAGTTTAGCCGAGTTTAGTTAACTTGTGTCTATGATTTAACATGGTTTGTACATTATTTATCCCAACTTCAATATTTCAGTAAGTTTTGCTACTTATTAATGCCACTGTCACAAAACAAAAGTCAATCAAATGCATGATTTACTTAGTACGCCTCCACGAACTGGCTTGAATTATTTACTGGATATTGTTGAATGTATGTAAGGATAAATAGTCCTTTGCTACTAAATGATACAAAAAGTATTGTTATTAATCATTCAAAATTAATTATATAGACTCATACGAGGGCCACTTGTAGATTCATGAAATGAATGCTTTGTATATTTAATTGTCTTCCGTATTAACATTTTTTAATACAAGAAAACAAAATACATGTTATTAAAGTTAAATGTTTGTTTCCGGGGTTCCATTTTGTTAAAAATTTGAATATCTAGCTATACAGGAAAATCAATTCTCGTCATGTCCCCATTGCACGTAAATCCTTTCAGGTTTGATGTGGAAATCTCTCTTGAAGTCTGAGCGAAGAAAAATGTTCTAGCTATGGATATACCTATGTCTGTCTTCCAATGGTTGATGCTAGGTTGTTTTGAACTTTATACATAAGCGATATATACGTCTTCATTATGTGTGTACCACTGTTTATGTAAAGGAGGTATTCAATTCGTTTTAAAAGATAGGATGAACAAGGAGTTGAAACACTGACTCAAGTATGACAATATATAAAGTAATTCGGTTTGATAATATTCTGTTTATCAATAACCCAGAGGAAAATAAAGGAAAGATGTTCCCCGAAATAAATAACTGCCTACGTGTCTGCAAGGTGCTAAATACTATAAAGTTTGCGCTCTTTAGATGTCGCGGTCGTTTTCTCCCAGAACTCTTTTATCTCCATTAGTTCTATTCAACGATGCATTGTCTTTGCCGCACTAATTAAACGTTAATACATAATTTATTTACTTCGTATAAAAATTACTTACATGCGTTATGCAAACTTTTACTTTTCAGGTGTCCTTTATGAATCATTGATCATTATTTGTTATGTCGTTATATTTGCTTTTTTCCACAATTCGTAATATTCTTCCTATCGTTATTATTACTAAATGCATCTGTTATGTTGACCAACAAACATAAACCAAAAAGATTACGAATGTTTTCACACCAGTCGAAATTTTATTGCGGACGAGAATGTTTTTACTGTCCATTTTTTTAAACCATATACCATTAGTTTTAGCAAATTGGCAATCAATTCTAAAATATTTGTATATAAACCCTTTAAACGTTTGAAATGGCAATTTTCAGGTTGTTATTATATAGTCAGTATCTTTTCAGAAGAAACGAAAAACAAATTATAATCCTAGTGTTCATTTAATTGCCCTATATCTGGCTTATATACTGTTTTTTTTTTCTACCCATGCCAACGCCATCTCAGAACGTTGATGATACTAGATATAACAAGTTCTTCGACTTTATGAAAGGCAAGAAGACGCATAAACATTAACAAAATAACCTTTTTGATATTTTCCTGCGTTTACATCTATCTACATAGCAAAAAACATAAATCAAGGAAAGCACGCGATAAAGTATTGATTTTGCTGTGTATCACTTTTAACACTGATACATTGTAAATCTGTTTAGAATGTCATACAATGTGGAGATCGTAGCGAACAAAACCCTTTCGTACACCTACTCCAGAATGAACTATTTTGATGTATTTGTTAAGTTGTACACGATTAAAACAAGACTAAAATTATCAGTACTTAAATAAACAAATAATTTTAAAGATAAATCAACGATATACTGTTCAGACGGATATTGCATTGCTCATGTGCAAACCACAGGGTATTCAGTTTTTGATGCCACTTCGGGAAAAATGTATATTGTATGTTGCAGTTGTGGTATAAAGGCATTTTATGAAACAAATGTGATGGTTGAAGAAACTGGCAACGTAAATCTATGCTCTCAACGAGAATAAGCAGAATACCTACGAGACACATATGCCAAAAATGTTTTAATGTCACTGTAACAGCTCAACAGATGCTTACGACATATCTCAGTATCAAAGGCAAGGCTTTATAGCAAACTTGATCAGGAATTTGATGATCTACTCATTGATTTGTATATTGAGAAATTCCTAGAGGTCGCACCTGATTGTGAAGATACTTTAATTTGGTGTAGGTCAGTATTATTAACGATTCCCCGAGGTTTTCCTGGTTTGCCATTGGGACTTTGGTGGGCACAAAAAGGCATGGGATTGCCATTCTTTAGTTTTTCTTTTTAAAACTGACCCTTGCGAGATCGCGTTAGTTTTAGCAAGAAAAAATTAAACGATAGTGTAAAAACTGTTCGTTGTGATCAAGATCAACGTGTCTCACAGCAAGCAGAACATATATCTAATTAGCAAGCCATTCACTAACTCAGATCAGGAGTGATTGCTGTAATTTGTAGTGATTTGCTTTGTCTCTTCAAGAGGAGCTTACAGCCAAATCTCTTTGGTGACAGTGAAAGATCTATGTACACTGTGTACGAATGAAAACAATAAAGTTCAGAAACAATATTAAACGATTCAACTGCTTCGCAATCAGTTTAAGTCACTGAAAACGACTTAAATATTCTTCGTGTTGATCTGAATTTTTTGGCTAAACTGACGTCCCATGAGAAGGTCGTTCGCACTGTTAGCCCAGGTGACGGTAACAAAATATGAAAGTATACCTTTTGTAATGATCATCACTTTCCACAAAATGCATCGTGTAACAAGACCTTTATGCCTTATTGTTCATCTACTGTTTCGGTTGAGTCTAAAGGCTTTTCTCCCGTAATAGAAACCGTAGTGGGTCCTAAAATCAGTGCAAAAAAAAAACCTGTTTCTGAAGAAACGAATGAGTCAATATGCTACTCTCCATGTATTACAAATTTCAAATACGATTGTAATGGCAACTGCATCTTGCGTCTATAACAGAGACATCTATCACAGTCCCGGAAATATCACAAAGAATTCCAATGGCCCTTTTGATGCAAAATGTTATGAATGATCCGTGGAAACCCATTCAGATTCAAAATGAACAGTTACCTCACAACGAATAGCGTACTGGATATAGTACGTTGATCAGAACAGATTGTGGCATGCGTCCGATTTACGGAAACAAATTGTGGAAAGATATTGATTTGCATACCCTTCCAGCTTGATGCCTAATGTGGTTGGTGATCAGGTTCAAATGCCATGCCGGATTGGCAACCCCTTAGAGAAAATGTCTGTGATGATGATAATGATGATAATGATAATGACAATGATGATGATGATGATGATTATGAAAGCAGGATAACAAAAGCGCCTTCAAGATGGGCGGCATTGGTGCCAGATCTTTTGTAGAAGGCATCACTAAATCCTTAGAAGTATTAGGTATAGAGCTGTTAGGCATAACGTTTATCCGCTATACTCGTAATTGTTTAGCATCCATGCCGACCGTATATAACTGACAATGGCATACAACTAACATGAGGTTTCTGAGACTTTCGTAGTCTTGACCAACTTTCTTGGCTATGCACCACTTTCCAAATGACTGCTCTATTTCTCTTGCAAATTCACCATAGGTTTGTCCAGTTTTTTTTTCTATGGTTCCTAAATTTTTGTCCATAAGCCTCAGGTACCAACTTATAACCGTTCAAGATACATACCGTAACCAGATCTTAATCAGCACGCTGTTGTACTGACAGGGAGGTGTAGATGTCACGAACTTTGACAAAATTTTGCACTTTGTAATAAAAGAATCCAATGCTTTCTTGGCCATTTAAACTTTTCAGCAATGTTTTCAAAATGAGGAAAATGTTTTTCTGCTTCTTTTATTTAAAAGTGGGTACTAACCTAATATTCTTAGTAACATTAAAACCTGAAGTTGTGTGTCAAGCAGGGATTGTCATTTTACGTGGCAGCTCTAATTCTTTGAATCTAAATTGAATTTCCCTTTCTTCCTTTGCTCTTTCAATTTACATCTGCAATTGCATTTTCTTCTCTCTTTCCCTTTTCCAACTGCATTTGTTTTTCTTCTTTAGGCAACCGCATTAACTCTTTCTCTCACTCTCTCTGAAGCTCAAGATTTCTTAACGCTAATTCCATCTTGTATTTTAATTTCAATTCCTTTATGTTTATGACAGAGTCTGATACAGACTTACTAATCCAACCCAGAGCACTTTTATACAAAACATTCTTCTGTACCAAATATTCGACCACACTATGTATTTACTGCTTCATTAAAGAAGCCCTTGCCTCAGAAAGATCAATTTTTTCTGGCAAACGGGAGCAATTCATTCTTTTTCAAGGAGTCAAACTGTTCCTCAGTAGGATTTGAAATAAAGTTCTCCAATTTAGATGACATTGCAAAAGCTTGTTGGTTTCACTAAAGATTTGTCAAATGTAAATTAATACCTGGGACATAGAAAATTCCAAAATAATTTGAATTTAAAATTCAAAATGAAAGTTTTTTTTAAAAATATTTTAGAGAAATTCGTATCCCAAGGATGTGCGCCCAATTTTCTGTTGCGAGTCTATGCTATTAAAATAAAGAACAAAAAAGAATGAAAAACAACAATTAATTTATTTCCCTAGAATACAAAGTAAAATTATAAAACGAAGAACTTACATTATTGTGAATTAACTCCCATTTAAACCTACCACTATATAAAGACGTTCTGAATAAATTTAGTGGACATACAAATCATGTCCAACGCTAAGGTGTTGTTGTGCCGGTGGCGCCCTGTATCTGTTGTTGTACCAACAATATTTTGTTGAATCACACTAACACATTTCCAGTTTCTAATTAACTACAAATCCTAGTGTATGTCTCTGTCCAAGACAAGATTATATAGTACTCTACTTGGCCTCAGGTCACAAATAACATTTTCTAATAATAATTATTACCAAATTGCACATTTCAATCTGGAAGTTTCTAAATGTTTACAAGATAAATTGTTTGTTACAATCAGAAGGTCTGTTACTAAAGTTTTAGGGGGCCCCGAGTGGCCGAGTGGTCTAAAGCGCTCACTGTTACGGATCACTGCCATCTCACCTCTGTCTGCGTGGGTTAGAGTCTCGAGCTCGGCCAATGTGGGTATGTGAGAAAGCTTGCCGGTAGCTTCTCGTTGGTCGGTGGTTCTTTCCGGTGTTTTCCGAGTTCCTCCTCCACCATTAATACTAGCCGCCATGTATAGCCTATCTTGTGCTGAAAATATGGCGTTAAACCCTATAACAACATCAACAGCAACAGCTAAAATTATAATACAGAAACTGGAATATGCCAGGTAAGCCAGGGGATCCCAATAACCTAGACTCAGACTCAAATAAACATGTTTACTTCCAATAAAAATGATCCTAAGATTAAATCCAAACACATAGAGAATATTTTAGATATGTAGTAGTTGCTTACAGAATAAAAATTCAATAATTCGAGTGAAGTAGAAAATGAACTTGATTTTGAAACAGGATAGGTTCACCATGCAATGTTACATTACAGTAGTATATGATGAAATAAAAGGAAACAAAATATAAATAACTAACACACAATGCAAATTAAATATACATAACCATATACGCTAAGTGACAGAGATAAGAAACCTTTAAACATTAGCTACGGAATAAAAAACTTTCCAACATCTTTGTAGGATATCATCGAGTTCCGAAATGATAGGCGAAATATACCTTTTTATCATAGGTTATGTTCGATGCGTAATGCTGTGCATACAAAAACACGTTTGACCGTTGTGGTTTTTCACTATATTTTGAGTGTTTACAAGTGAAGATATAGGTCAATGTCAGCTATATAGGATACAATAAGAATGTCTGATTTGAGTCAGTATCTAATTTATCATTTGCAACATTTGTAAATTCCAGGAAAATAAAATTGGAAGGAAATTGGAAGATGGAAAAGCGCTAGGTTTGAAAATAATTTTTTGAGACTTTGAATGTATAATGAAACAAAATATGACAAATTCTTTTCGAGACACGAATCCGTTTGAACCGTCTCTGTACGATAAGCATATGAAATAAGACAAGACAAATAGATATTTATTTTTATAGCCAGGCTATGGACTGCTTTTCCTCAAACACAGCTCAACACGTGCATTCGATACGAAAATGTTTATGCCGACTTGATGCGTCATATTTGTCCTGCATGTCCTTACATGTCATGTTTCGGAATCTACTTATTTACTGACTGATACCGTTGGACTTGCTGTGCTATTTAAAGCCGAAAATGAGCCGCAACTGCAATATTTTCTCGATATAGGATTACCTGCGGGTGTAATTCACAAAATAATCTCCAAGTTCTCTGTGCAGTTTGCAGTAATATTTGTCAAGCAACCTGCAGATTTTGTTCTACAAACGTATGTTTTGTAACTTATAATTTCGGCTGATTATGAAGTCTGATATGCTGTTTTATCACATGGATGAATTGTGTCACGATAATGCTACTATATTTGTTTATACATTGTTCTATGCAACAATACTTTCTGTTATTTCGTTGGTCAACCCTTTGTTTTCTCCAAGGGAGGCCATGTTCTATAGTGTGCCATTATTTCACAAATTAATTGTTTGATTTCGTCATTGTTGTTTTGTTTTGTGTTTTCCTTTTTTCTTGTCTTAACATGCTTTGTTTGTTGTTTGTTTGTAGTTGTTTCTGTGGGGTTGGGGGAAACCTTATGAGGCTTTCTGACTGTTATCAGGTGATCTATTGGATATAATTATAATACGATGTACTTCGAACAATAAGGGCTCCAAACCAGAACTACTTTGTAGGATTTAACAGATAACAACAGCAATAACAACGTTGAGACCAGTATGGAAAGATACCAACATTGCTTTTGGTTCAAATTAAAGATGATGCGCTCGATTGCCATATACATCTTTCTATATGCTTGTGAAACATGGACGCTAACATCAGACCTACAAAGAAGGAGTCACATCTTCGAAATGAGATGCTACTTCAAGATCTTGGGTATCTCATACGTTGACCATGTAACCATCGAAAAAATCCACAACAGGATCCAACGATCCTATGAAATAGTGTAAACGGAAGTGGTACGGTCATGTCTCAAGATCATCTGGACTGGCAAAAGCAAACTTACAAGGCACAGTGCAAGGGTGCAGAAGAAGAGGCAGACAGAAAAGAGGTGGGAAGACAACATTAAGGAGTTGACAGGCATGGGATTTGGAGATTCCTAAAGGGCAGTAGAGAATAGGAAAAGATGGAGAGAGTTGGTTGTAAAGTCAACTGTGGTGCCCCAACAGCCTCTTGGGTTAAGGGTTTGATGATAATGATGATGAAAATGGCGCTCGATTGGTAAGCTGAACGTATAGATAAATGAACAAGAAAATACCCGATGGCACGTCCGAAAACTGTGGAAAGCTTATTAGATGATGCATTCCTGTACGAAGGGAAATAAACACAATAACGATGATGCTGATTCACTCGATTGGATGTCTCCTTAGTCAGCAAACACCTATGGCTTCGTTTTTGGCACAGTTTACAAATTCCAGTTTAGTTTGATTGATTGTTCCAGTTATGGCGTATATAATAACTCTCCCCGAACAATACAAATTTATGTTGCTTTTAAATTAAACCCTTTCTAGACAAATGCATAACTCACGTATTGCCTATTTTGATCTACTTAGTTTTTCCATTCTTGCTTCTGCTTATTTCCAAATAGTCATCACACAAGGCATTGTATGTATGGCTTTTTATTTGACATTAATCTGCTCATGATTCACAGCTAAAGTAAGGAGGTATGGTAATGTTTGGCTTACTGAAAATATATATATATATATATATATATATATATATATATATATATATATATATATATATATATATATATATATATATATATATATATATATATATATATATAAGAACTAAAATTATATAATACAATTATCTGCACATTACTTACAATAATATAAATAAATAAGTATTCTATAAATAATTAGTCATAATGTATTGAAAATTTATTTCATAAAGCATCTTCTTTAAAAATAAATTAGCAAACTTATCTTAATGATATTAGTTTATGTCATTCACTATTCAAGTTATTATATAAATTAAACTAATATAAAAATTATTCTTAAATAATTGTAAAAAGGGACGTAACTTAAAGCCAATCCTTAACGTAGTTTAAAGAACATAACACATCAAATGAAGAAAAAAAAAGTATTTATGAATGTCGTATAGAGTTTTGGAATTTAGACCTTTAACAGACGTTCCATCTGACTATGTTGGATGAAGCGTTTAGATATTTGTTGACTTGTCTGTCTAATATATTGGATACCACATTTTTTACAAGTGATCAAATAAATAACATTTGATTTTGCACAATTATTGTCATAATGCATTTTAAATGTTTATTTTGTATTATTACTACTGAAAGAAGTATTTTCATTAATGAAAGAACAGTGTGAACATCTGTGTCTATTACATTTAGTTGATGATCCCTTTCTATATGATGTTTTATCTAGTTTAGAATTAATTAGGAAATCTTTACTATTCCCCTAGTTTTCAGAATATTTTAAATCCCAAGTATTATATCACATTTTGCTTGAAATCTTTATTGAAATCAACAGGCTTTTTCACAATGTCATCAAAAGTGGAGATCTTTCTTTCAAATCCTACCCAGTAGCAGTTGGATTGTTTGAAAAAAGATGAATTGCTTGAAGTTGCCAGAAAATATGATCTTTCTGAGGCAAAAGCTTCTTTAATGAAGCAGGAAATAGAAAACATTTTCTTCCAGTTTTTGGTAGAAAAGAGTGTTTTGGATAAAAGTGTTTCGGTTTCCATCAGTAAGTCTGTATCAGACTCTGACATAAAAGTAAAGGAATTAAAAATAAAACACAAGATGGAATTACAGTTAAGGAAGCTTGAACTTTAGAAAGAAGAGAATCAGACGCAGTTACAATCTGAGAAAGAGTAGAGAGAGAGAGAGAGAGAGAGAGAGAGAGAGAGAGAGAGAGAGAGAGAGAGAGAGAGAGAGAGAGAGAGAGAGAGAGAGAGAGAGAGGAGAAACAGATACAAATGCAATTTAGATAAGGAAGAAAGAGAGAAAGAAAGACAAATGCAGTTACAGAAAGAACAAATGCAGTTACAGAAAGAACAAAAACAAATGCTATTGGAAAAAGAGGAGAGACAAAAATGAAATGCAAATGCAATTAGATAAGGAAGAGAGAGAGAGAGGTAGACGGATGCAAATGCAAATGCATGCAAAGAGAGAAGGAAGAGAGGGAATATAAATTTAGAATAAAAAGAAATAGAGTTTGTAAGTGAAATGCACGTGCCCACTTCACTTACAAATTCAAGTATTGATCTTGCTAAGAATATTAGGTTAGTGCCCCCTTTCAGAGAAAAAGAAATAGCCAAATATTTTCCTCTTTTTCAAAAAGTTGCTGAAAATTTGAAATAGCCAAGGGATCATTGGACTCAAGTTTTACATTGTGCACTTATTGGTAAAGCTAGTGATATTTACCATCCACTCTCAGTTCAGCAAAGGGCTGACTATGATCTGGTTAAGGAATGCATCTTTAAAGGTTATGAGTTAGTCCCTGATCTATGATCTCGTTAAGGAATGCATCTTTAAAGGTTATGATCTGGTTAAGGAATGCATCTTTAAAGGTTATGAGTTCGTCCCTGAGGCTTATCGGCAAAAATTTAGGAACTATAAAAAGAAGCTGGACAAACTCATGACGAATTTGCAATAGAAAAAGACCAGTTATTTGATAGATGGTGCTTAGCCAAGAAAGTTGATCAAGATTATGAAAGTCTCAAACAACTTGTATTACTTGAAGAGCTCAAGAACTGTGTCCATAGTGACATTAAGACTTATCTTGAAGAGCATAAGATCGAAATCTTAGAAAATGCTGCTCGTGCTGCTGACGAGTATTTCTTATCTCATAAAATTCCTTTTGCAGGCAAATCTTCCACTCAGCAGTCTACTGGTAAAAAGATATTTTGGCCTAATAATCCTTCTAAATCGCAATCTGCACAACGTTTAAAAATCAAGCTTCTGATAAGCTTGATCAAAAATCCTTGTCCCTTCCTACGTATACCTATTGCAAGAAGAAAGGACACGTTATTTCTGATTGCTGTAAATTGAAAAATAAGCATCAGAATCAAGACAGACCTATCCCAAATGCTCTTATTTCTAAGAGGTCGAGGCCACAGTCGTGAATTGAAAGCGATGCGTTTGTTGGGTCTAATAAACCCCAGTCTGATTTTATTATGGAGAATTATGAACCATTCATGTTGAAGGGATCTATATCACTCTTGGTTGATTTGGCCAATCCTATCTCTGTTAAACTTTTAAGGGACACAGGAGCTTCTCAGAGTCTTTTATTATCAGGTACTTTGCCTTTTTCTGAGAATTCGTCTTCTAATGAGAATGTTCATGTTCAGGGAGTAGAGTGTGGCTTTGTTAATGTTCCGCTCCATTGTGTAAATTTCTCATCATACTTAGTTTCAGGACACGTGACAGTTGTAATAGTGTCTTGTTTACCTGTTGAGGGCATTCATTTGTTACTAGGCAACGACCTAGCTAGAGATAAGGTTGTGGCTAATCCACTTGTAACTGACAAGCCTTCTTTGGATCAGAAAGTTGATCCTATTGAAAAAGAGTTCAATGACTTTTAACCAGCTTGTGCAGTTACAAGAGCTATGGAAAAGAAAGCTCATGAGAATGACGTTGATAAGGAAACTATTGCTTTAGCTGACACATGAATTGGTCAGGCTTTTGATGAGGTCACTTTCACTCCTTGTTTGGATCACTCAAAAGATATTGATTACAGTGATCCTCTTTTAACTACTCATTCTCTTTTTTAAATCAGGGTGACAAACGACAATCACTTGTCGTCGAACAGGTAAAACATCCCGAGATCTTCTGTTTGTTTCAGAGGGTCATTAGTGAAACTGAAGCCACCGATGTACCTGTCTGTTATTTCATTAAAAATAGAATTCTTATGAGAAAATGGAGATCTCCCGAGGTACCTGCTGGCGACGAGTGGTCAGAGATGTATCAGATTGTAGTTCCAAAATCTTACAGATGGGAAATACTTAGTCTGTCCCATGAACCTCCTCTGGCTGGTCATTTAGGAATTTATAAGACCTATCAGAAGATCTTGACTCACTTTTACTGGCCAAAAATCAAAAGTGATGTTTGTAAATACCGCAAATCTTATCATACTTGTCAAATGGTAGGAAAACCCAATCAGAAGATACCTAAGACTCATCTGCAACCTATTCCTGCATTTGAGGAACCATTCAGCAGAATAATGCTAGATTATGTTGGTCCTTTACCTAAAACCAAGTCAGGCAACCAATACTTGTTGACCATTATGTGTGCGTCAACAAGATTCCCAGAGGCAATTCCTTTGAGGAATATTAAAACTAAAAGAAGAGGAAAAGCTTTGATAAAAGTTCCTTTTTTGCTCAATTTGGCCTTCCCAAATCTGTCCAGTCGGAACAAGGGTCAAAATTTATGTCTGAAACTTTCCATCCAGTGATGCACGAATTAGGAATCCAGCAATTCAAGTCATCTGCCTATCACCCTCAGAGCCAAGGGTCTTTAGAAAGATTTTATCAGACTTTGAAAAATATGGTTCGATCATATTGTTTTGATACGGGTAAAGACTTGGATGAAGGCATTCATTTGCTATTGCTTGCTGTTAGGGAGTCGGTTCAGGAATCTTTTGGATTCAGTCCCTTTGAACTAGTTTTCGGACACACTGTGCGTGGACCATTGAACTTGTTGAAAGAGAAACTTCTTTCTAACGAAGATACTGAACGCAATTTTCTTGATTATGTTTCCAATTTTAAGTATAAGTTGTCAAAGGTTTGTGAGGTTGGAAGAGCGAATCTGCATTCTGCTCAGTCAAAAATGAAATTAAGGTATGATAAAAACTGAAAGGAAAGGAGTTTTCAGCCTGGTGATAGAGTTCTGCCTCTCTTGCCCATTCCACAAAATCCTTTTCAGACCAAGTTCTTGGTCCGTACACGGTTGAAAAGATAGTAAATGATTTAAATTACATCATAAATAGTCCTGGGAGTCGAAAACAAAAACAACGTTGCCACATAAACATGTTAAAGGAGTAGATATAGCCAGGTAAATCATGCAGTTAATTTATTTGTACCTTTCTCATTCACTGAGGATTTAAGTGAAGGACTGCAATCGGACTCGATTGATTTTGGAGCGACAAATCGTCAGAATTCAGAAATTATGAATGATCTGGACCAGAAACGTTCACATTTGCAACAACAAGAAAGGAATGAACTTAAACAGTTATTATTTGAATATGAGCTCTTATTTCCAGATAGTCCTACCAGAACAAACATAATTTTTCATGATGTTGAAATCGTAAATTCCAAACCTGTGAAACAACGCCCATACAGGATGAACTCTCTCAAACAGGAATACTTGAAAAAAGAAATTCAGTATTTGTTGGAGAATGATTTCATAGATCCCAGTAAAAGTGACTGGAGTTCACCATGTATCCTTGTTCCGAAACCAGATAAAACTTTCCATATGTGCACTGATTATAGGAAGTTGAACAGTGGGACTAGAACAGATTCATTTCCATTACCAAGAATCGATGACTATATTGATAAAAGTGGAAATGCCAAGTATATCACCAAATTTGACCTTCAGAGAAGATTTTGGCAAATTCCACGAACGGAAGGGCAAAGGCAATTTCGGCATTCGTAACTCCAGATGGACTTTATCAATACAAGGTTATGCCGTTTGTGATGAAGGGTTCCCCAAGTACCTTTCATCGTTTGGTGAATATGATTACCTCTGGTCTAGATAATTGTGATGCTTACATCGATGATGTCATCATCTACAACGACAACTGGAAAGAACATCTAGCAACAATTCGGGAATTCTTTGACAGACTCACTGATGCAAACTTGACAATTAATTTATCTAAAAGTGAGTTCTGTCGTGCTTGTGTAAGATTTCTAAGACATATCGTGGACATGGACAAGTTAAACCTATAGATGTTAAGATCAAGGCTACCTCTGGGTTCCCTGTGCCTGTCAGTAAAAAGCAACTGGTGCTATTTTTTGGTATCGCTGGATGCTATTGGAAATTGTGTTTCAATTTTTCTAATATTGCTGAAACCCTGACAAATTTATTGAGCAAGAAAAACAAGTTTCTTTGGAATGAAAAATGTCAGGAGCCTTTTGACAAGTTAAAGGCCATACTTCAAACTGCACCAGTTCTTTGGGGTCCAAATTTCAGGTAATCATTTAAACTCTCTGTTGATGCAAGTGATGTTGGGGTTGGAGCAGTATTGATTCAAGAAGATAGCAACTGTGTTGGTCATCCAGTGTGCTATTTTTCTAAGAAATTAAACAAGCACCAAAGAAAGTTTTCAAAAATCTAGAAGGAATGTTTGGCTTTGATATTGGCATTACAGCATTTTGAACTTTACATTAGTTCAGCTCCTTCTCCGATTGTTGCGTTTAGTGATCACAACCCCTTTACTTTCATCGACAAGATGAAAAATAAAAATGAAAGATTATAAAGGTGGAGTTTGTTGTGACGAGAATATAATATTGAAATCAGGCATATCAAGGGAAAAGACAATTTAATAGCAGATGCACTTTCCCGCATATAGAAATATTATTTCATGTACACTTTGAATAATTCATGAGAGTTGTTCTCACGTAATTTTTCGTCTACCTCACATAAAATTAATCTATGATAAAAACAAAGCTTTATGATATAAATCGTTTTCTTTTATGAGGGAAGTGTGATGTATTTGTAATTATATTATTTGTTTGTTAGTTTTAAGTTTTTTATTTTATTTTATTTTATTTTGTTACATGTTATTGTAATGATAATTTTGTCAACTGGATATGATTTTTTTTAGAAATTAAATATCATAGTGAAATAGCCAGTTGTGTTATATTCCTTTGAAGCTCAAAGGTTTTTTATTGTGACCTGAGTGAGTTGAATTTTTATTTTTTATTTTCCGGAATTGGTAATTCATTTTGTCTGGAAAACATACACATAAGTGCTCCTTACAGAATTCTTGGACTAAAACATTTATTGAAAATTATTCGGAATTCCAAACTGGAATATTATCTTTGTGATTCAACAAGGAACTGTTGACACATCAGGACAAAGCAGACCATCGAAGATGTCATCGCCTTCCATCTTGGAATTTCATCGGGATTCGAACTGAGATTCACTTATGACTTTTATTTGACAGAATTTAAATTTTTTAATTCTTAGATTAATTTTGGATTAGATTCATAAACCGTAAGTCCTTTGTTTCATTTTTACCTTGTTTTTCTAGAGAAATAAATTATTTTGTTAAATTTTACAAAGCTTGTTGGCTTAACATATTTCTTGTTACTTTTGTACGAGCCTAGACACGTAACACTATATCATTTCGCTTGACTATATGGTATGCCGTTTTTACATGAGTTAGGATGACATGAAGAGTGTTCAACATATTGATGATTATATGTGTTTTGAACCAAAAGGTCTACATTCAAAATTGATACTTTAGTTGTAGACACACTGAATGTAAATTTTATTGTTGGATGTAATTTGTTTAAACAGTCTATAAAATAGTTTCTGTCTTCTAATGAATAACTCAGAACCATAAAGATATCTTCTAGAAATCTGAACCAAACATCTAGTTTTAAGAGTCAGTTTTACGTATTTTTACGTATTGAAATTTCATCTATCCATATTTTTTATGAATTTTTCCTGTGAATTTTTCGTTCATGGTTAAACCAATTATGTATAATAACAATTTAAGCTGTGACGTTATCTTGTTTATATTATGTTTTTCATATTATTGATCACTTAGAAACAATGTATTTAATGACGTAAAGAATCATATTGAATTCAGTTTGAAATCAGTCTGATGAAGCAATAAAGCGAAACCGGCCAAACATTCTACGTGTTGGTTTTTTTATTTTAGATATACGTTAGGAGCACGTAATATGTCAGTTCTCAAAGTATTTTGAAACTATTTTACATTAACAAATAACTTTAATGGAAAATTTAAATTTCTCAGTTTGGTGCATATGCACATTGTCTTTCCAACAAACCGGTTTTTTTTTCTCTTTCTAATGCTTTTTCACATTTTTATTAATTTAAGAGTTGCCTTATATTTTTATAAAACAATTTATTTTCACTGTTAAAGTACATGTGCTTCTTCATTGGCTTTGAAATAATAATGATTGTTTTCTCTTTCGTTTTCAGGATTGTGAGGAGGAGACAATTGACACAGATTAGAGATTATATCAAGGACTCAATATCAAGTTTTGAATGATTCATACGGAATGCGTTACACTCGAAATAAGTGTTGCATTGTGGATTTGTGTCCAATAAAGTACCAACACAATGAGCTGTTAGTGTTTTGCGTGTTTAAAGGATGGATTATTTTCGCGAATAGCAAATTGTATAAAACCAGTTGATTACTTGCGAACCATTGAAACCAAGAGAGACAAGGCTTAGTTTAAAGGTGGAGTCAAATATTCCAGTGTGAAAAACGGTGAATGTTTTGTGAAAGTGATTTATTCAAGGGTGGATATCTTTCTGGACATGTAAGGTTATACATTATTGCTATCAAAACCTCTGCTCTTGCCCTTGCTTGTATTAATCTAATCATCTTTTTTTATGAATAACTAGTGATCCACGCGTCAAGTACAAGTCAATTGCCACAAATGTCTTGCAAATTAGTTTGCTTAAAATCACCGATACACAATCATCTTCTACTTATTGTTTCTTACAACTACAATTATTGCACAATCAATTTCCCCGTCACTCTAGAACTCTATCTTTTTCTCTCTCTATTTTTCTCTCTTTCTGTCTCTCTCTTCAACCTACCGACATGTTTGGAAGCGCTCCTTTTCCTTCAGATTCCTTACACGAACATAGACGAGACCCAATCCCGTCGTTGACTTAGCCAGAGGCTGAGAAAAATAAAATCGATAATCAAAAGAGAGTAAACTTGCATGAAGCTCCGAAATTAATCGATATGTTCTATAGATACCTATATTCTTCCATCAGATCTGTGTGAAATCAAGTTAATTTATTTGGAAATTTCCATTCCCATTAACTGAACTTACTTACGTAAATCTTTATCATAGTCCTGATTTAAATTGCACATATATTCCACGCACATCTTAATCTCATTGTAGATAACATATTACTAACGAAGGAAAGAAAACTAAAAAACAGAGATTATGGATACATAAAGCTGCTATGATAACACAGTTTATTTCTAAGTCCCCCCCCCCAACAAACTGATGCAAAGAGAGGTAGATAATGCAAACTCTTAAATAAAAATAATTCTTTAATTATAAACAAGTAAATAAATAACTAATGGGCATTTCCCGTTGTGTTATTGAATAAAAAAGTTTTTAATTCACATTTGAACTAATATTACCTTCACACTTCGAACACACACACACACACACACACACACACACACACACACACACACACACACACACACACACACACACACACACACACACATCTATGACATAGCATTATTTAACTCTGTACAGTACAATTTTAGAAAATAAATAAATGCTAATTTCGGTCAACATTCTGTCAGTTTGCACTCAGTGAAGGATGAAAATAGCTTTTTAGGCATACCTGCCAGATCATTCGGATACGAATATTGCCCATTTATATTAGAATCAGCAACACATTTGGCACTTTTATAATATCTTGAATTTATTTATATTATGATGGTATATTTGGTCTTCAGATACAAAATTAAAGGTCGAGGTTGATAGTTGTTTTTAAATGTTGCGTATGGAATACATATGTAAAGTTGGAGTGTTGAACACATTTCACTACCGTTTTCTAGGTACTTATTTTAACATTTTGAGATATCAATAATTTTTGGAACACGGAATACGCTTAGTTTAGTGCCTATTCAATTAATTGAAACAAATGTCAAAAGTAATGTGTAACTTGTTCATAAAATGTTTATTTATATAAAATTGCAACTTTTCATTTTGATTTAGCACAATATGTTGAACTGTAATGCATTCACTTACAAATCAGAAATACCTGTTGAAAATCCTACGCATAACGAAAACAAGGTACTGTAAAGCACATCAAATGTACTTTGCTAGATTTCAATACGTTCTTTTATAAGGACCTATTGATCAAAAATTTGATTCAGTGAGGTAAACATTACTGAATTTTATACATATATATGTGTTAATTTACTGTTTAAAGTACATAATTGTCTTCTCGGTTTTTACATTTACAGCTGATCTTTCTTATTCCATTTATTGTTATGTCATTGAATATTGATGATATAATTATTCTCACATATTGAGATATGTAAAAGCCACATATATTTCTTAGTCAAGGCAAAACATGCTAAATTCGTGAAGATAGGTTTTCAAGGTTGCATGATTTTAAAATTATAGCATTAATCCTTTGAAACTGGGCTGAATGAAAATTACAATTTAGACCTCATATCATCTCGATTCAACAGAGATAATGCCAGTATTATATAAACATATCAATTATTTACATATTTAACTATAACTACCTTACATACATGCAGGATCACAGTGTAAGAGTAACTGCCTTTAAATTATATGAAATAACATAACATAATTAAAATTATATATTATTACCATACGAGCATTAAGTTAGTATGCCCTTTGTATGTATGTATTGTATCCAGGAACACCCATGACGGTTAATGATAGTGTTGTCAATGGTGTTCCCATGATAGTCGTTGAATATATTTTGTCAACCGTTCATTAATTTTGATTACGCCCTAGCTGGAATTCTGTACACCTATTTAGCATGATGTAATAATAATCCCTACACCTGTTTGACACGAAGTAAAAATTTTATACCTAGAACTGGCATCGACACTAGGGTCTCTCCCAATTCCCGGAGACATAGCCTATGGAATATAACTAGGATATCATTGATATTTTCTCATTGAAACTACATTATAAGAGAGAGAGAGAGAGAGAGAGAGAGAGAGACAGAGACAGAGACAGAGAGAGAGACAGAGACAGAGACAGAGAGAGAGAGCCCACTGGACGTGAAAAGACCAATGTATGCATACTGGCATTGGGGTCCATCATTACCAGCCAAGGGACTACCAAGATGCATATAATACGCATTTGTGATTATGTTGTTTAAATACAATTGTAATATATGTTGTCCGTATAGTCTATGTCCAAAACGTCAAATATGTAACTAAATTGCTTTACTGGCCTGAAATTCTAGCCACATATAAATTAAAATATGATTATCTCGTTAAATATGTCTACTTTTAGTGATTTTGCTCAATTGTGCTGCAAGATGTCCAAAGACAATCCTTTCGGATATGCAAACATGTTTAATGTCTCAAATTAAAATATGATAATCACAGTATGCATTGAACTGGTTATATCGTTAGACAGAAAAAAAGAAATAGGTAGATGGATGGATGAAAACCTACACTGAGGATGACAAATCTCATTTGTGAGACAATTATAGTTGACGGCAGAGAATTCTTTGTATAGAGAAACTCAGGATATATTTTTCAATTATACTCGAAATGGTTTCATTCAAGAAGTATGCTATATGTTACTGTGTAAAAACCGACAATTATTTCGTTAATGTATTTCCCAGATATATTTTGCATGGTGTGTGTATTAAGATAGTCCTATTTGGTTTTCGTTTAAGATTTTACCAAGAGAATGGTTATTAAAAAAAACAACAATCGTTTGTGCTTCATAATTTGGCTGTCCTTCATTATTACAGAAAAAAACATTCCCTTGCAGTTTACATGTCCTTCCTCGAGTTGTTCTTTGCATTTTCTTAGCATGTTCTTTCCACAAAACCCAAAGAAGATTTTGCTTAAAAGTGCTTATAATATAGCTTCTGATTCTCAAGGTAAATGAGTAAAAAGATAAAAGCTTAATGTAATACTTCTCTATGATTCGTCTAAGCAATGGACAAAAACAAAACAGGAACAAAAATGAAAGAAACGAACAGATATAAGCAGTTGTTAGTTCTCTATCACGTGTGGAAGGATCATTATTTGTGTCCCTTGTAACTAGATTTAAGCTTCACTTTTCATTGAAATACTACAACAATGCAAAGCCAAATCTGCAGCTACAGAGATGAAAAATATTACTTATTGATGGTCAGGAAAACACTAGAATTTAAGAATATGAGAATGCGTTGAATGCAAAACGAAAGTACATGGCCGCTTTCGGTATTATAATTTATCATTTCTTTAATGTGATCATGTTCAGAACACACAAATTACTTTTCACAAGTATAATTTACAAATACATACGTATTATTTCAGAATGGTACCTATTAAACGTATCACTAGGAATCTTATATATATTTTGTTTGTCCAGGATGACGATATTTTCCTACTGTAATATAGTCAGGTAAACGTTGCTAGAGCACGATTATATGTATCAATGCGCCCATACGTCTGTTTAGGTAAATTATAAATTAATAGCATGGGGAGCTGACAAAATATCAAGAGAGAGGTTATATAATTTACTAAATTATTGCATTCAGGGATACATTTGGTAATCCGTTGGCTGGTAATATTAATTACACAGTGGATCTATTTTCTACTGGTGCAGTAATATATATGGTCAGAACATCAGTAAACATTTAAGATAAGACGCTGTCTATATATATTTACCAGTACGAAATACTGGGTAATATTACCTGTAAGGCGAATATTAAGCATAAACGTATCATATGAATTGGGTATAACTGTTCACGGATATGTACATAGCAGACTGGCTTTTAACATTTCGAATAGAACATATAATAAACAGGAAGAGACAATTAAACAGGTGCAAAGTGGTGCATGTACACAGACCTTAACTGGAGACAAGAATGATCAATAACCATATAAACATCATTTAATCATAAGCACAGTTCAAACAAATTGTTGCATTTAAATTCAGTGCTGAAAAATACATTTAGACTTTTTACCGTTGTTGCCATTCTTTCAGCCATCATTTGTATATTCACTACAATGACGATGTCTTTCTTCTGTTTATCATTTAGACTGATTACAGGCATATTCAGTATTAAATATAATGGGTATAACACCAGTACAGTACAAAGTCACAATACCCTGATTTCAAGCCAGTGCCGTATTGGTCAAGTTTAACTTACGTTGTGGGAGCCTAAATTTAAAATGCAATGCTATGCAGGTATGTTAGAGAACATGTTGAAGGATTAAACCTGCTTATAAACATAAACTAAAATCTCAAGTTTCTTTTGTATTGTATTGCATCTTGTGTCATAACTATGTGTCATGATGTTTTATGTCCTTTGCATTTTCATGTTTTGCTTGGTCACCTTTGTTTTTCAACTGTCCCCTTGCTCAATGCATATTAGACAATTATTATTTTGCTGTTTTCATGTTATGTGCTTCACACATACAAGTAGTATAGGTATTTTGAGGTTCCTCTCTCAGAGACCCCCTACCCCCCAAAAACGTTATACGTTAAAATTTTTGTCAGCAGCCTTTTTTTTAGCTTAAAATGATGACTTTCATATTTCTGACAAAATATGTTTTGTCGGGGTAGGGTGTCTCTGAGATAGGAACAACTCAAATACCTATACTACTATTACAGTCCCTATACTTATTAATTTTATAGTTTTAGACAAAATTTCATATTAAACAAATGAAATATTATATATAATGTCCTTCTGTCATTCAATCCGACATGTTGGATTTGATCTGACAAAACAAATTTTGTAAGAGATTTAATTCGATTAGAGCAGCCTCAAGTTATACTGGTATAAAAACTAAAATAATAAGCGATTGTATTAAAAAAGTTGGATATCATATATCACCAAAATATGGGTCAGTATGGCTATTCGCGACTGAAAATGATATGAGAATAGTGGGTTGGGCAGATGATGTGATGACATTTATTGACAATATGGTTGATATTTTATTTGACAATGATATTACTAAACTAAAAGACAAAATTAAACATCTACTGTTGTAACCCATATTTTATGATAATCTTTTTCATATCTGCTGACTCTCATTGGCAGAATATCTGTAAACATACTGTCAATAATACGGAACTCGATCATTAAATCGTCCATATCATATTTTATACAACGCAAATAAGATCGTATTTGATCAAGTAATTTTTTATAGGTGATACTTGCTGTTTTACAAGCATTTTTTTTTAGTCGCAAGACGAGGCTCAATTTTTTTACACGCTGTTCCAAGAGAAACACCGACACCAGATATTATTAACAAAAAACGGATTTAATGATGCTTCACTTGAAATTATACCAGAGCTAGTCATTAACAGTGGCAAATATGATATCACTCGAAGTATTCTGTTATAGTATTTGTAACATTTTTTTACACACCAAAGTTTTTTATGATAATATTTGTAATATTGCATTAGAGCGTCCACATCTTGTTTTGGAATTCTTTCTGAAATATGATTGAAATCAATTATATGTTTTTTCATTATACAATTTTTTTTACACAAAAACAAAAGTTCTAGCACCAACAATCGAATAAAAAAACTCGCGGAATTTATTATTTTTAGGATCAGCTATAAACTCTCTGTATTTGTCAGAAACATCTGACGAAGTATTTTTATATCGTTCATCTGTCAGTAAATATTGTTTCCTTAACCAAGCATACGAATCAAAATTACTTCCTACTTCACTTTCATACAAATCTGTTTTATTCACAAAATTACTGTAATCGATTTCTGTTTTATCAATATATCCTAAAACTAAGCTCAACTGATCTAACGTGAAATTTTTGAGAACAAGATGTTGTCTGATAATTGCATATGCGACTACGAAATTTGCTAGCATTAATTTCTTAAGCTTATCTAGGTCAATTGTAAGAAGACCAACAGCAGAAGCTACTTTTGACATTAATTTTTCATATGGTTTTGTGAGTATGGTTTTAACTTCGTTGTAATAATTCCGTAATGACAATTGTCTAGAGTATTGTAATGATGGGAATGGAACAATGTCTTCTTCACTTATGTCGTAATAAGAATCAGACTTTACTTCCAACTTTATTTGATTGACTTCTTCAAAAAACTTTTCTCGCTCATCATCACTAAAATTAATAATTTCATCTTCTGAAGTTTTGATTATCTTTAGAGACTTGTTAACAATAATCGGATCAAATTCTGGGTCTTTTTTACGTATCATTGGCAAAATTGCGTTTGCGTACACTTCAATAATTAACTCTGCGTCTGACGTCATAGTAACGATTTTGACTAAGGTTTCCTTGTCATTGTAGTACATACCGAGATGTTTAAAAATATATCATTTTCAAAAATTATCATTTACGTTTTTGTTTCTTTTTATTTTCATTTTCTTAGTTCCCGCTAGTTTGTCAAGACGAGTATGATTTTCGTTTATTCGTCTTTCTTCCAATGTTCTTCCACTATAAACTCGTGCTTTTATTAAGTCTGATTTTATTATCAAATCTATGTTATACCAATCAAGCTCGAGTAATATTTTTTAAAGTATAATTTCAACTTGTTTAATGATTGTTCTTCCAGACAATCATCGGAATGACAATATCTGCTTATAATGTCAAAGTTTTCTATTGCTTTTTTCAGTTGTGGTCCTCGCATATGCATAACGCGAATAAAATTAGCAGAATTTTCTGGCAATGTTGAATTGTCTAATGATTCGATGCCAAGTTTTTTCAAACTTTGTAACATTTTTGTTATGTCATTAACAGTTCCAACATCTATTTTAGGGTTAAGAATATTATCATAAAATTCTTTCGCAATAGTTATAATTGGTGGTTCTGACATTATTTTATAACACTAGATTAAATTTGATCATTGAATGTATATATTTGAAACGCTGTCAGTCCTGGAAACGGACGTTCAGCAGCAATAACATAAACTCGAAAATACAAGTACTTGTTAACAGTGTTTTCAGTCGGAATCGTAAAATATTGTGTTGTTGAAATGTAAGTATCTGTTGTGCTATACAATGTTGCCCAATTAATATCATCATTTGATCCTTCTAATTTCCAATTATAAATTTGACCAACGCTAGGATTTAATCGGCCTCGCGAACGAAAAACAGCAGCTGCAGTGGGATTTAATCGGCCTCGCAAATGAAATTGCCAAATAGCAACTGCAGTGGGACACTTAATTTTGATCCAAAAATTTTCAATTTCTTCGTTAGTCGTCCACTCGTTTCTATCAGAGAAAGCGTAAAGAGGATAATTTTCAGGATAAAACGATGATGCGCTTACATCAAATCCAACTGATGACTTAAACAATATTGGAATATACCCAACATTATTTTTGGTTCGTTTTACACTACTAAACAGACTGTCAACATACGCTTTATTTGTCAGATCGTTAGGGTTAACTGGAACGTAAGTCGTTATTATCTTGTTTGTTTTCTTATTTATGTTACCTGACATTGGTCCACCGGAGTTCCTAAAATATGGGTTAAGTTCTTCTTTTAACTGAGCATAACTAATAGCATCAGTGTTATCAGATGGTGGGGTTATTGGTAATCCAGTTATTTTTGAGCTATTATTCATTATCAGGTTACCTAGGACTGTGTCACCGGCTTTGTTAAGTTTATTATCGTCAACAGATTTTAGTTGCGCATAACTTACAGCTTGTGTTTGATTTAAGTTTTCTGGCGGATATACAATCTCCAAATTTATAAATTATTTTCCTGACATATTGATGTTACCTGTAACTGTCCCACCTATTTTATCAAGTATGTTATCATCAACATACTTTAACTGTAAATAACTTACCGCTTGAGTTTGATTTAAGTTTGCTGGTGGATACCCGGTCTCCAAATTTATAAAAATTTTTTTCCTGACATATCAAAGTTATCGCTTAAAATTCATCCTGTCAATGATAGTTTATTTTTGTCGACTAATTTAAGTTGTGCATAACTAACAGCTTGTGTATTAACGACATTTATTGGTGGGTAATCTGTTTCTAAATCTAGTACTCGTTGATTTGACATAAACAGGTTTCCCGTCATTGTGTCGCCGGATTTTTTTAGATAGCCTGATAAATCAACCTTACCGTCTGTTATTGTTGTACTTTCAGCTCATGAATCTCCTACTAATGTTCCAAATTTTGTATAATAGCTCATTATTTATTTATCGTCTGACAATTTTTTATATAGCATAAAATTGTATAACAATAATGGCAAAATCATCGATATTAAATTTTGAAACAGAGCGGTTGGTAAAACATAAACATAACAATGAACTTCCAGATTGTCATTATCTTATTGTTGGAAGAACTGGATCAGGAAAACAAACTTGCGTATGAATTTACTTCTAGGAGATAATTTTAACTACGATCGCGTTTATATTTACACGATAAATCCGCAGCAAGATAAGTGCGAGCTACTTAACAATTATAATAACAAACTTCGTGATGATCTTGAGGCTGGCGAAGATTTTTTTATTATCAAACAACCAGAAGAACTCGTTCCAGTTAATCAACTTAATTCGTCCGAACACAAGATAGTTGTTTTTGATGATATTCCGCTAAACAACGAGCAAATGAATAAAATAAGATCATATTTTTCACTGTCGCGAAATAAAAAATGTAATTCTATTTATCTCGCCCAAGGTTTTTATAATGTTGACAGATTTATTAGGCGAAATACTGGTTGTTTTATATTATTTCAAGGACCTGACAATGTTGACGTTAGAAATATCGCGAACGAGCAATGTGGTGATGTAACAAAAGATAAATTTATTGAATTATATCATCAAGCAACAGCAAATAAATATGACTTTTTTTGTTTCATAAACAAACAAATGATACGAGTAAAATGTTTCGATGTTGTATTGAAAAATATCTACAGTAATTTTTATACAAAATAGTATATAATTAATGGAAAGACAAGCAAAGTACAGAAAACATATAGAAAATCTAAAAAAACTTGTGCAATCTCAGGCAAAATTTAAACAGCAAGTACAGCAAGCACGACGTGGCCAAGTGGTTGCAGCAGAAACAACAGCCGCCGCTCTCAAACCAATTACTGAAGCTTTACTTTGAAAACAACCTGAAACTAAACCATTATCAGAAGAAGAACTTAAGCGACTAAAGGAAAAAAGTTTACTCGGACTAATTAAAGAAAAACAAGAAGAAACTGCTGGAAGAATTATTGAGTGATCTGAAGAAGAAAAAAGAAGATTAGCTGAGGCACTTGTAGCAAATATCGCTGATCTGGTTGCAAGACAAGCTGCACTAGATCGGCTAATTAATAATCCACTAGAATTTGAACAAAGACTAGCAGGTTTGACTACAATAGAGATTAAAAATGTTTTAGCAAACGTATCAGAAAAATTAAAAGATATTGAAAAGGAGGAAGAAAGAGTAGGCGAGTTGACGGTAAAGTTTATGGAAGTTGAAGATCAAAGACGATGGTATATAAAACTAGCAAATAATAAGATAACAGAGAATGATTATGATAAATTTTTAGAAGAAAATAATATAAAAGATCTTGATAATATAAGTAAATGGAGTGATGAAGAATTTGATGAATTTATTGCTAATTTGAATAAAATAATGAGAGACGGTATTAATGCTAAAAATGAGTTAAAAACAGCTATAGAAAAAGAAAATATGCCTTTACTTCATAATAGAATGAGATATGGTATTATCGCTAGACTTGTTGGAAGAACAGCACAAGAAAATAAAGACAAACCTTTTGGTAAGGGGTGGAGTTTTAAAAGGAAATTTGATACACTTGATAAAAGTCGTGTAAAACAATATAGAGAAGAAAAAGGAGGAACTGGAGTTAGAATATTTTCATCAGTTACTGAAATGATAGGCAGATTAATGCTATTGATATCATCGAAAGAAGCTGGAAATGTTGGTGCTGAAATTGACAATGAAATTATTGACATACCTGATAATTTGAGATCAGAAAATTTATTAACATCTGACGAATACAAAACTTTACATCATGATTTGATATAATCGTCGCGATTTAAGTTTTATAAATTTGTGTAATGAGTTAATATAACAATTTTATATAAAAAATGTCAGCAACATTATTACTAGACCAATCTGATAAAGATAGCGCAAATTTTTCTGTAAAGTATATTCCGCCAATAGAACTAGATCGTGAGAAACAATATGAAATTGGACTAATTTCCTGCACTTGTTGGAATGCTATAGCTAATGTAAAAACTGGAGTAAACGATGAACTTGCATTTACTGTTCCTATACGTACTCCACCATTTGTCACGTGGAAAACAATTAAAATTCCACAAGGAGCTTATAACATAAATGATCTAAATAAAATAATAAAAGAACTTATAACAAAAAATGAAGGTGTAGCTGATAATTTTGAGCTTACACCAAATTATAATACGTTACGCGCTAGAATGACATTAAAAGATATAACAGTTAGTCTTGCATCACCATCAAGCATCGCACCACTAATAGGATTTTATAATTATGTATATCCTGCTCTTGATCTTGTTAATCCCGAAACATATGATGGCCAACTGTCTGTAAATATAACTGATGTAAACACAATATTGGTAAATTGCTCTATCGCATCTGGATCTTACTCAGCCTTAGGTAGTAAAGGACAAACGATATATAGTTTTTCAACAGACGATCCGCCGGGATCTCTTATACAAATTAGTCCACGTCAGGTTATTTATTATCCGTTAAACGTTGAAAATCAAATAACAGAAGTAAATATGCAATTGACAGATCAGTTTGGAAGACAGTTAGATCTTAATAATGAAATTGTTACTTATTATTTACGCCTACGCGAACAGTAAACATATTTTCTAAGGAAAGCTAAAAGATTTGGAAGTAAAATTATGCAACCTCAGATATAATGAAACAGAGAAAAAAAGTTTATCGAAGAAAAATAGTATGAGGATTTTTGGGAAATATATTTGCTAAAATTATAGAAAATGTTCCAGGAATAGCTCATAAAGTTGCACCAATTGCACTTGACGCATCAAAAGCTTTTGCAACTGGAGCTCCATCTGCTGCTGGAACTGCTGTGGGACAAAAAAAAAAAAAAAATAAAATAAAAGGCGATCCACAACGTGGTATACCGACAATCAAACAAGCTATTTCAGAAATCGCACCAACAAAAGAAACTCAACGAGCAATGATAACAACGACAAAAAAACTTTTATCACCACGAGGAGAACAAATTATACAAAAATTAATATCTAAAGTAACAACACCGAAATAATTTTGTATGACCTAAAGAATAAAAAATGTCTGTAAAAAATTATCTCGATTTAGCAGAAATTTATGACACAGACGACACAGTAACAGAATTCGAATACGTTGAATATCTTGATGAAAATTCTAACGAACCTAATAAGACTGGCTCCAGAACATTTAATACTCGAGACGAGGACGTATTTTTACTTCCTCATAAAGCAATGTTGGAAGTTCGTGGCCGGATTATGACAGTAGCTGTTCCTCCTGTCGCAATTGCAGCTGGAACAGAAGTAGCTCTTATAAATGACGGTTGGTGTTTATTTAAAAGTGCTAAATATCAGCTGGTCAATCAATCTATCGAAGATATTTCAAATCACTTACAAGTTGCAAGTACAATCTTAAATATTATTTCATTTCCGACGACTATTCCAGGTCAACTGCAACTAATATGATGTGGTTTAAAGATACTGGAACTGGTGCAATAACTCCTGTGAAAAATGAATTTATTTCAAAAGGTATTTTAATAAACGGAGCTGATGCTGATGCAGATCTTGTAATTGTAATAAATTTTCTTATTGTTAATGGTGCTGCGCTAGGTATAGACGAACCAGCTGCAGGCGCTAACGCAGACGCTACAAGAGTCTCACTTATTGCAGCTTGTAATAATCTTGGTATAGCGCCACCAGATGGAGCTGCTACTACTATTCAAATGCTAGATTTAATTATTGACACAATTGGATTTCGAAATGTACGTTACAATGAAGGTTATTCTACGAGAAAGGCACTTGCAGCAGTATCACGTCAAATTAAAATGATGCTGCCACTAAGTACAATATTTGGCTTTTGCAGAGACTATAATAAAGTATTTCGTGGAGTTAAACATACTCTTATTTTAGATCGATCAGAACAAAACGACTGCCTGTTTAGGTCAGGTGGAGCCGATGTACAATTTGTCATAAACAAACTTGCACTATGGATGCCAAGAATAACTCCGTCTATCACTAAAATGGCGGAATTAAATAATATGCTGGAAAACACACAAACAGAATTTATTTTCAGCAGCATAGAATATATCAAACAGCAGTTCCAAATACCACCAACTACACATGGCGTGTCACAACGACACCAAGTGAGCAAAAGCCACGGCAATTATTTGTTGTATTTCAGAGACTAGCTCGACGTAATGACCAACAACAAAATAATGCGATATTTGATAGCGCTGATGTTAGACGAATATACGCTAGAATAAATTCAAAGCAATATCCAGAACGAGCGATAGAATGCAATTTTGCAGATAATGAGAATAAAAACATTACTAGACCTTACATGCACCTGCTCGACGCACTGCAAAAATATCACGATGTTGGAGATGGATCTCAGATATCAGTAGAGAAATTTCGTATACTTTATCCAATATTTTATTTCGATGTCAGTAAACATAGCGAGCGAGCTGTAGACAGCACAGCTGATATTGAAATTACTTGGACACTAGGAGAAGCTTCAGCTCCAGCAGCGCAGTTAAACGTGTATGCGTTAGTAACAAGCGATAGATTTGTTACAATTGACTCTGTTGGAGGTAAAATGTCAGTACAAGATTAATCTGTAATCGTTATATAAGATGACAAAATATATTGTAAAAGAAATATATTTAACTGATGGTCAAGTTAAAAAATTAGCAGCTGCTGTTGCAAAACAGAGGCAGTTTTCATTAAAGGTCAACCCTAACGCAAAAGGTACTTTAACAAAATTAATGTTAACCAAAAAACAAGTAAATAAATACGAGCGCAAAAACCCTTTTGTTTTAAATGTAAGTGCTGCACAAATACCTGCAATGGCAAAACATGGCGGCTTCTTTGGTCCGGCATTATCTGTAATGGCCAGAACGGTAATACCTAAAATTTTGCCAGTGTTAGGTACATTAGGATTAGCAGCAGCGTCTGGAGCAGTATCTGGCGCAACGAAAAAGGCATTTGAAGGTAATGGCATAAAGAAAATTTTCGTATGAATATCGATGGTAACAATTTTATGTGATTGATAAATATGATGCCTAAAAGAAAGACAACGATGAAAAAAAGACAACGACGAAAAGAAAGACAACGACGAAAAAAAAGACACGACAGAGGCGAAAAGGGGGATTTATTCCAATAGCCCCGTTACTAGCAGGATTGGCGGGAAGTCTATTGCCAAATCTGTTAGGAGTAGGACGAGGACTAATGTTGCCAGGAACAAGGAGATAAAGTCTGCGTTAAGTAATTTTGATATACTTGATAAACTAAAAAAAGTAAAAAATTTCAGTGGAGTTTATTCTAAAGATGAACTTATGGCGATTCCACCAACGCCAGGTTCGTGTGTTATAAATATACAAGATTTTAATGAC
>JAECUM010042611.1:0-28840 GCA_016617855.1 Megalonaias nervosa
TATATATAAACAGCACAAACGCCGATAAATTTGTGCGACTAATTTCGCATTACTGTATGCTTCAGGAAACCAATAACGTCTATATATTCTTATACAATTACTTCATTGAATTAAATGCATTATCATAACAATCTCATATGTATTTGTATAACTGAATCAGAAAGATACACAAGTCCTTTATCTTATGTTTTTTAGAAAGTGTCTGAAGCGGCATGATACACTATTGTGTACGAGTCATCTTGAACGCTGTGTTTAGCACAAATAAAGATTCAGTAACTTTGTACTTGACGGAATATTTTAACATTTATTGTCTCAACTCCGACTCGCATGAACAGTTAATCGTTAAAACTCCGTTTCAGTAAATTACGTATACATGGCAACAAAAGACATCGTAATCCATTGATATTTTGAGGATCTGAATATAAGAACCGTGCAAAAATACGTCACCTTCACATTTTTCCATTTTAGGTATATAAAAAAAATTATACGAAACTTGGAAAGTAAGATGCGAACTTTATTTCCATGAGGTTCGAACAGTATGTATGAAATACGTCGTTTCATATTCATACATAATTCCGTTTTTAGAAGGATATGATCCAATATATGTCAATAGGATTTAATTTAACTCAACTCAAAGTCATCACTGTTTTGCAGAAATTTCAAACTTACTAGGATCCTAATAAAATCTAGACCAGATATTATCCTTGATGAATAAGCAAGAAAATAAAATGAATTTCTAAAAGTGCCAAAATTAATGAAAAATATAATTAGCACAATAACGGAACTAAATATAAGTAGATGATAAATGTTTAAATGCATTAATGTCCAATGACTGTTCAGGTACATACTTAAGCTAAACATTCTTCTTTTGTAAAAACAAAAGGCATATTTTTTGAACCCAGTGTCAAAGTTACTAGTTATCAATATTATTATACAATGTTCAAACTTGATTGTATTGAGTGGCATAGAAAGCCATTCATCTTTTCTAAAGCAGAGAAATTCCATGGCAAGGAACAGATTGTTTAACTGTTAATATACTCATATAAACTTGGGTTTCCTAGATAGTTAAATCCTCAACATTTAAAAGTCAAATAAACTAGGTTTTGATATGTCAAGGTAATGCCTTCGTTGCAGTGTATGCCTACCTTTCCATAGCACGCGTTTATTAATTGTATAACGAAAATATTGTGCTACCACCAACGTTTGAGACACCTTGAAGTATTTTATGATATCATAAATAGAATCAGAAATTCAAATAGGGGTCATCAAGCATAAATATCACCCTAAAGACTAATTTTATATATATATATATATATATATATATATACTATGAGCATATATAGTATATATATATATATATATATATATATATATAAGTATATGGGCAAGTAAGGCTATATATATATATATATAGCCTTTCCCATGAGTGGGTATAGCCGCAAGGCAGCGGGGGTTTGGGATCAGAGTTTTCCTTCTTCTAGATGAGCTACCATCCAAGGTTTACGAGCCCCATCTACCCGAAGCGACTGGTTTTAAGGCGCCAGTGGCCCGCCTTCACCCCTTCTCCTGTTAGTGGAAACATGGTCCGCCGGACTTAGAAGCTAAGCCATTCGCGAAGGCCAGGAGCTGGATTTTAGTTGACCGAGGAGATCAGAGACGCAAGCCATATGGGGCATTTCTTGGAGGAGTGGGGCGTTTGTCTCCCACTCCCACCCGGCAATGTCAACCTTGGACCCACTCATGGGAAAGGCTCCAATGTCATTCCGGCAACTCCTGCGATGCCGTTGGTGCCAAGTTGCATCGGCATTCGTCGTTCCCTTGGGAACACCAGCTGCGTGCAGAGCGGAGATCTGCTGCATGGGCAACAGCTGATTCTCCATACTACCCTGCCCAGGCTTCGTAGCTCCACTGGAGAGGACACTCCAGCGTCGTCGTAAGGCGCCGGCACAACATGGGAAGGAGCAGTTTACCGGTTCTAAGCAATAGCTCGATTGGCGTAGAGCTTGGCGCCAGGGGTTGCTTTCGACGGTGGGAGAGACCGCCATGTCTCATTGGACAGCTACCGCCAGCCTCAAGCTGGGCAGCACCCAGTCAGTAAGGTGCTGTCCGGCCATGGTCTGCCTGTTTCACTGGGTGCGTGGAGCTTAGAGAACTATCTCAACAAGCAGGCCACAAACTCCGCACCAAGCAAGACTCAAAGAAGAAAAAAGAAGACTTCAGCTCTTCGTTTCGCAAGCTGGAACGTCAGGACCTTGTGTCCTGGACTCACCGATGACCTGCAGCAGATCGACGACGCACGGAAGACTGATGTAACTGACAGGGAACTCTCCCGACTGAACGTCTACATTGCCTGCCTTCAGGAGACCAGACTGGCCGACAGCGGCACCATCAGGGAAGACCACTACACCTTCTTTTGACAAGGAAAGTCCTCGGATGAACCTAGGCAGCACGGTGTCGGCTTCGCCGTAAAGAACACGCTCGTCGCCTTCATTGAGCCTCCGTCATCAGGCATTGAGAGGATCCTTGCCCTCCGGCTGTCAACATCCTCAGGCCCAGTCAACATCTTGAGCGTGTATGCCCCAACCCTCTGCTCCACCCTAGAGAAGAAAGACCAGTTCTACGAGGCTCTGGATCAAGCAATATCCAGTATCCCCAACACTGAAGGCCTCTACCTACTAGGAGACTTCAATGCTAGAGTGGGAGCTGACCACGAGGCCTGGCCCACCTGTCTCGGCTCTCATGGAAAGGGCAAGATCAGCGAGAACGGTCAGCGACTGCTGTTCCCACAGCCTATGTGTGACCAATACCTACTTCAAATGCAAGGAAATCCACCAGGTGTCATGGAGACACCCATGTTGCCACCACTGGCACCAGCTAGACCTCGTCATCACAAGGCGTGTGGAACTGGCCAGTGTCCTCCTCACCCGCAGCTACCACAGCACCGACTGCAACACAGACCACTCCCTCGTGGCTAGCAAGATAGGAATAATACCCAAGAAGCTGCACCACGCCAAGAAGAAGGGTCGTTCACGCATGAACACCTGCTGTGCAAGCAACCCAGAGAAGACACAGCAGTTCATCAGCAAGCTGCAGGAGGCTCTCACCAAAGAGACACCTGATGACACCATCGACTCCAAGTGGTCCTACCTCCGAGACGCTGTGTACAATTCAACCATTACTGCCTACGGGAAGAAGGAGCGCAAAAATACCGACTGGTATGAGGCCAACTGGGAGGCAATGGAGCCCGTGACTGAGGCGAAGAGGAAAGCCCTTCTGGCTTACAAGGCTGCGCCTAGCCCTAATACACTGCAAGCCCTCAGGACTGCCAGGAACTACGCCTAGCGGACCTCCCGCCACTGCTCCAACACCTATTGGCTGAACCTCTGCACCAGCATACAGACAGATGCCGACACTGGGGATGCAAGAGGCATGTACAAGGGTATCAAGAAGGCGACAGGCTCCCCATCCTTCAAGACCGCCCCCCTCATGTCCAAGACGGGCATAGTCATCACAGGCCAGGGGAAACAGCTGCAGCGCTGGGTTGAGCACTATCTTGAGCTGTATGCAACCCAAAACCACGTCACCGACACCGCCCTGAACGCCATCCCAGACCTGCCAGTCATGGAGGAACTAGACAAACCGCCCTCCCTGGAATAGCTAAGAAAAGCGATCGACTGCCTCGCTTGTGGGAAGGCCCCTGGGAGCCACGGCATCCCACCTAAAGTCCTCAAGAATGAGAAACCAGCACTACTCCAGCCCTTGGACGAACTCCTCTTCCTCTGCTGGGAACAGGGACACATCCCCCAGGATATGCGAGACGCCAACATCGTCACTTTGTGCAAGAACAAAGGAGACCGCAGCGACTGCAACAACTACCGGGGCATCTCCCTCCTCAGCATCGTCGAAAAGGCTTTTGCACGTGTCGCCCTGGTGCGCTTGCAGATCGTAGCCTCCCGTGTCTACCCAGAATCCCAGTGTGGCTTCCGAGCCGGCCGGTCAACTGTTGACATGATCTTCTCACTACGCCAGCTGCAGGAGAAGTGTCGTGAGCAGCAGATGCCCCTCTACATCGCCTTCATGGACCTGACAAAGGCGTTTGACCGGGTCAGCCGCAGCGGACTCTTCAGGCTCCTGGAGAAGATCGGCTGCCCCCCACGACTGCTCGCTGTCGTCACATCGTTCCACGAGAACATGCAAAGCACAGTGTGCTTCAACGGCGCAACATCAGAGGCCTTCCCAGTCAGCAGTGGAGTGAAACAGGGCTGCATCCTTGCGCCGACGCTCTTTGCCATCTTCTTCTCCATGTTCCTCCAGTATGCCTTCAAGGACTGCAGCGAGGGAGTGTACATCCACACCGGGGCTAACGGCAAGCTGTTCAACATCGCTTGTCTCCGTGCAAAGACTAAAGTCACAGAGGTTCTCATCCGTGAATGGCTCTTCGCCGACGATGCAGCTTTGACATCACATACGGAAGATGGACTTTAGCAGCTGGTATGTCGCCTCTCCCACGCCTGCAAGGAGTTCGGACTGGCCATCGGTTTGAAGAAAACGAATGTCATGGCACAGGATGCAGACTCCCCTCCCACCATCACCATCGATGGGTACAACATTGAAGTTGTTGAGAACTACACATACCTTGGGTCCACCATCTCCAGTTCGCTCTCCGTTGATGCTGAGGTGAACAGCAGGATTGCCAATTCAGCAGCAGTTATGGCCAGACTGAACCAGACGGTCTGGAACAATCCCAACCTCACTAAGAAGACCAAACTGCGCGTCTACCAGGCCTGCGTGTTCAGCACACTCCTCTACAGCAGCGAGGCATGGACCACCTACACGAGCTACGAAAGGAAACTCAACAGCTTCCACCTGAGATGCCTGCGGCGCATTCTGCGCATCCAGTGGCAGGACAAAGTAGCCAACACAGAGGTTCTGCATAAACAGCATGTTCTCCATCCTCAGCGAGAGACGCCTTCGCTAGCTAGGCCACGTCAAGAGAATGAATCCAGGCCGCCTTACCAAGGACCTGCTATACGGCGAGCTAGCAGAAGGCGCACGACTGACTGGACGGCCACGTCTGCGTTACAAAGATGCCTGCAAGAAGGACATGAAGACGGCCAACATCAACGTCAACAACTGGGAGAGCTGTGCTGACGACAGCTCCGCCTGGCGCCTTACTGTAAACAAATCCAAAACCAATTTGGTCAATCATTATTACAATTAAAACATACTCGGATCATGCTGACCTTGGTGTCACTCCATGTCTTCGCGTTTGGCCTTATGTATCGAGATCCAAATGAAATTCTAATGTCCTTGTATCGTTGTTGAAGAATAGTTGGAGTATATGACTTTTCTTGTCACCCACTTCAATTTAATTATAGGATTTTCTGTGTCATCAACTGGAAAGTGACAGAAAAGTATTTTTCTGTTGTCTTAAACTTCGCTTGATGATGGGCCTTTATGTGTTTCACTAAATTAACCATGCTGTTAGGATTACCACATAAGTGTAGCACATTTTAATACTAGGACCTTTGATGCCACAGTTTCCTCATTCTAATAATCAGACATTTTATCCCCAAGTACTTCTTTGCGAATCCCTCGGAAAAGTCGCATTAAAGGACCTACATATCGTAAGATGCTCCTTGATATTCAGTGTGAACTGGTGCTAGCTTGCTTCATATATTCATTTTGCTAAATAAACAGTAAAGATGTTCTTGGGGACTATACGGATGGATTTGTGATGTTCGATCATAAGACTGTAAATGAGGGCATCACGAAAATCAGGCTAAAATGTTTTACCCTATTTACACTTAAATTCCTGTTCTGTAGACTTAGCTAATGGAAATGTTTATTGGATTTTGCCTATGGAAATCAAAGTTTGTACCATATATGGCTTTGATAATTACCAGTGTAATTAAGTTTTGGTATAGGTTATGAGTTATTTCAATGTTCGGTGGATTATATCTGATGCCTGTAATAAGATGAAAACAGGTTGAGATTGGATTTAGGTAAGACCCTAAAATCAATTTCTTCAATGAGATGTTTATTTGCAATGTAATTGAATGATGAATGATGACACCAAACTCGTCCACATAAAGTAGAACAATGGATTTAACAGAATGATGTGCACTGAGTTAAACAACCGATCTCCATTTAAACATATATTAGTGTCAAACATACCATTTGCGTATATTCATTCATTTTGCAGAACTAATCAAAGATAGAATTTATTTGGTTACATAGATACGATGGGTAAACGCCACACATTGTTTTTCTGATGGAACAAAACAAAAGGTAAAAAGCCCTTCTTGTACCTAAATTGACTAAAACGATCGTTGCAAAACATTTCATCTATCTAGTGTCTCCACAAATATTACATGGGCGTCCTGTTTCCATTACTAGACCGTGATTTATTTAGCATTTCAGCACATATCAATCTTTTCATGACAGAAGCGGCATAGGGTAGCTATTTTAAATCAGCACCAATAAAATTCAGTTTTTTTGTTGGATATCAATATTAAAATGCAATTACCAAGCCAACGTAACTCAGGCATTTTCTTGTAAATTCAAGCACAGTAAAATATCTGGATCCTACAGTCCTACAGGAATAGATAAACCCATCTGTCAAATAAAACTAAAGCAATTATGACATTATTTCTCGCAAGGACGGATACTCGGCTACAATGTAATTATGGTCAAGACACACAGTAAGGTCCTATTATTGATTTGAGTGACTATGGTAATTCAACATTAAGACTGAAACTGTATTCTTTGCTTTTAAAATGCAATGAATACGATCTTTAAAGGTTTTATCCTAATAGGTCGACCCTTAATTGAAACGGTAATCTGCAATCTAGAAACAATAGATAAATTAGAGAGACAATTTTATTATCTGCCTTCTGGTAAAACTTGTAGGAACAAAGGTTGGTGATATTAATGTTCAAGTAGAGAAAATTAGGATATCCCAGAGAGTTTATCAAAAGTGAATGACAATTATGCAGACGAGGTATATAATGATTCGAAATGCAGTTACAAAGGTCATCCGAATCAAACAAACCGACGGAACTGACATTATTAGTGTGGCTAAAATTGTATGCCTGATTCAATGACGCCATGCTCGACAATATAAATCAGCTTACACCAGACATCTCATTTCAAATAAGTCGGCAAACAAATCAATTGCTAATCCTCAATTATTGAAAGGAAACTTCATTAATGTGGCGTAAAGCTCAAGAAGGGGACTTTAACCACTATCAAAACTTTAAAATCTTAATTTTCATTCTTCTTTAAATGTATTGTCTGTAAAATTGCAAATCCTTATTGTACGTTTTTCATGCTTGAATAACAATTTACGAATACCTAATCTGTGGTAATTTCATTGCAAATCTTAGACGAGTTTGTACGCATTTTTATTTGAGCTTTTGTGTGGAATTCGTGTGATACTTGTAAATAAATTTATTTTCTCATGCAAATTTGATAAAAGCGACTGTAAAAATATTATCTAATACCCACCTCATACCTTTTTGATATGAATGAAACTCCTGATTTTAAGGACTAAATTTTGTGAATAATTCTAATGCTATTTTTGTAGAATATGATATTAATAAGTACGGTGAAAGCGCGAGAGTTAGAGCATGCACAGTGCATAACGTCGAACAAGTTGCAAAATCAACTGAGATAGTTTCAGTTATTTATCTAATCTGTTCGTTATCAAAATCTAGTTGTAAACTACCGCCAAGAAATTAGTCATCCTTGTTATATATATTTAATTTGCATCGTTTGTTGGTTATTTATTTTCATTATAAACTGTAGGTAAAGTAACATTGCATCTAGTAGTTGGCCTTCTCCAAAATTAGTGACAATTTTGTAAACAACTTTTTTTTCTCTAAGAGAGGATCATTATCTTAAGCTGAATCAAGGACATTGTATTTTTATACCTAGACTATGTGATAATTGGTACAAGTTTTATTGTTATTTTCATTATGGACTTTCTAATTATGACTAAGATTCTTCTAAAACAATGTATTTTTGATCCTTGCCCGGGGTCTATTTTACGTCTTAGTGTAAAATATAAATCTTGTTTATTTGAAAATTAGTTATTCCTGCTATATGATCTTGAGGCAGAAATAGTTGCATTATTGTAGCATTCAGTAGTTCATTTGGGCTGACATTTTATTTATTCAAATTATTTAATTTCAAATGATTCGTCTCTGGAAATACAAAGTGCTCGACAAACATGACATTCTTGGAAATAGAGTTAAATTTTATAGTGAAATTTCAAATAAGGATTTAATTCTTGGATTGTATTATTTATGATCCAACAAGAGACTATTGGCTCATCACCAAGATACGGGCAACCACAGACACATCAACACTTTCAACATTGGAATTAATTTGGATTTCCACTAAAGTTAATTCAGACTTGTGTCTGTAATTCTAGGATTATTTAGGATTTAATTCGCAACACCGTAAGTTTCTTGTTTATATTTTCACTTTGTATTCTTGGGAAATAAATTATTTGTTGAATTTTGCAAAACTTATTGATTCGCACTCATTCATATTACATTTTTTAAGACCATAGAGTCTTAATATCATATAATCTTTAAAACACGAAAACTAAGTGTTGCATCCTGTCTCAAAACATTATCAGTTTTAGAGAATTAATGTTACTTTCAAGTTTAGAACAACAAATGCTGAAGAATACATAGCAGATCACCCTCTTGTGAAGTCCCTCGAGAATACATAACAAATCACCATCCTTGGATGTCCACCGAGAATTCTTTCTGGATATATTTAATATATTGTAAGTTTGTGAAAGGGGTTTTTTTTCAAATAAATTGCTTTACTTGTCTATTTCAATATAAATAGATACAAAAACTGCAAGTTCAAAGAGTGAATTAAGCCTGCATGCAAACTGTTGTATCATGTACTATTTGAATGTCTTCCTGTAATTTGTTATTGATTTTAATAATCGAGGACGATTGTTTTAGAGGTACAATATGTATTGCAGTTAATAATGAATGCACGATAGATAACAGCAATGAATACAAAATTAAAACTACTGTATGCCCTATTTAGGCCTATTTAGGGCACACCTACATATATAACGGCACATTTGACACTATTTAGAGCACACCTTAATATCTAACGGGCAGATTTTACACTGTTTTTAGATGATATCCTCATAACTATTCTATGGCAATATTTTGTACATCATTCACAATCTAGTGGCAAAAACAATGTATGATCTAGGAGGCATCAACAGCATCCAGCATTGTTCTAGTAAAGAAATTGTATGTTGAAGATGAGTTTCAATTTATCCACTTGTTAGAGACCATCAACATTATTTACATTTATCAACTTGCGACTAATTTCCGCTTTGATGATGGATTATTTTAAAACATCTAAATATATTATCAAGTGACCGAAAACTCTCGATTACACTGCACGAAATAAGCTAACATAAACTTAACTTTGAGAGCAAAGGGTACATGTTGTCTTGATAAATATTGAACTTATTTGTCAATAAGTCCATCTTTCATCTAGAGTTAGTTGGAAGTTGTTTTATCTACCATCTTATATCAATTGGATAAAGAGCTTTTTGAGACGACTTTATCGGAACTTCCTAAAATGTTGGAAAATGACATGGAATAAATCTCTATTTAAAATGCATTTAAAATGTTTATTAAACACACAGTACACAGATCAGAAAACTATACTGAATAGCGGTAACCTAAAAATTTATAACAACTATAGTTATAATACTGGAAACAAAGGTGTTATCGATCAATCGTTGCCAAAGTCAAAACTAAGGTCATAATTGGAGTGAGCTCCCAGCTATTATATACTCTCCTTGTCCACCTTGAGAACGTTGGAGTAGAAATTAAGTGTTCAGAGTACTAGTAAATTGATGCATCCAGTGACACACTAATGTGGTAAGGTTGTGTAAAGCTATAATTAAGATCTAGGGCTTATCATTTTAAGTATATATGATCAAATTTCACCAGCCAATGCTTGTACTGCATATCTTGGTCACACCAGTTATTTTATAGCAAAAATAGAGCAATCTTTATAATGGAATACTGAAATATAAAATAATATCCTTATTATACAACCCACCATTAGATGACCTGTTTGGTTCTTAAAACTATTTCCGAGAACTACCTAAAGCTCTCCTAATTGCACCCAGACTTGTTATCCAAACCATTTTTACGCCCTTTATTGGATTTACACGATTCTGGTTCAATCATATTGTATGCTCCAAGGAATCTCTTGAGGATAATAATCGGAAGGGTTGTTAGGAGAATTAAAAGTGATCTTTAGGAGATGACTGTTTAAAAGGCTGTCCAGTCGCTGTGTGTCGTCCATGTAAGGCAAGTAGTTTTCGGTCTATTTTCCGGTTTAATCCGCCTAGAGAACTAATCTCCACATCTCAATTAAATCACGCAACCTATCACAATTACTTGGTCATGTTTTGAGAATTTGTTGTGAAATACGTTGAAAACAAATGAATAAAGTCTAACTTAGTTTGATAAAAACGTAATGTCGTGAATGGCTAAGACTTAAATGTTGAGGAAATTACAGCCTCTGAATGCAATGAAAATGGGTACTGCATAACCCTATTGACAGTGTAAAATTTCAGCAATGCAGGAAACCAAACTTTATATTGGAGATGATGGTACCTGTATAACATTTTAATAACAGTCAGAAATATTCTTAAGTGAAAGTCAGGTATTTCGTACAGATGCAAATTAATCACCGTTGAAAACCAAATAGAAAAACTAAAACCAATACTAATATTCCACACATTTGCAAATGTACAAAACGATATTTACAACCATGTATGTGAAATCAAATGTCACATATTTGTAACTCCTTGAAAGAGTACCCAATGACAACAATATGTTAATGCCTGGTAAACAACAAGCAGGACCAAACTTTCGAATCTTGACTAATAGTGATTTTATTCTAATCCATGTGGTATCTGCCCTTCCGTATATCCCACACAAACAGCTCAATTTCCCCAATCACTATGAGACCAATATGTTCTAATCTAATGTCATAAGGTAGGTCTTGTATGAATAAGTTATCAACTTACTGTCAGAAGTAAATCCTAAGGTTCAATTCCACATATACCTTGGTTTACGTTCCTCCATTAGTCCTTGTAGATGTAAGGAAGAAATGTTATTTGTTTTACCGTTTATCGTATCAAATGAACAATACCGTAAACATATGATTATTGCGAGCTGGTAAAGTAAAAAGCTGCAAAATGGCATTTATCTTCCCATGCATAGTTTCCCGTTATGCCTAAATGTTTAGTATATAGAGGCAGCTGAGTATTTGGTGAGTCCGCATTTTCGTCGCGTTTCCGGATTGCAGAGGAATTCATGTACAGAACAGATTGTTAAGAAACCTGAAATGCAAATTGTGTACACATTCTGCTTTAATCCATTTTATTTTCCATGCTATACCCCCTCGACAAACATTATATACATAATAGCTATCCATCAGTAGGAGATGGCAATGGGGGTTCTGGACCACTTTATCACGCTGTTATAAAGAGTGTTCTAGAGCTGCCCTCCGATTGGAATATACTACTGTGTAATGGGGGTTCTGAACCACGATCTGATAAAGAGTGGTCTAGTTCTACCCTCCCCCATTTGTATATACTACTGTGTTACGGGGGTTCTGGACAACTTTTTTGCATATGGGGGTTCTGGACCACTCAGGGGTTCCAGATGATGGTTCTGGACTGGTTGCATTGCGATGTATTAGAGATGTGATAGTAGTATAGTGAAGATGTCTCGTCAATGTTATCCTTGGAGCTTCGATCAACTTGGATCTAGTGAGGAGTTTCGCAGTAGTATTTCAATACCGGAATTGAGTGAAGTGGAGCGTGTTGCTGGCTGAAGCGTGCGGATGAGGTCATATCGTATGAGAATAAGGATCTGAGTTATGTTACTGAGATGATATATTGTGAGGAGAGCGAAGACGAGTACGAAAAATAGGAGTGGGTGAGATGTTTAGTTATCAGCTTCCTGTGCAGCGGTATAATCAGCCATACAATATAAAAAAATAAGCTGAAGCATTTTAAATTGATAGCTCCGCAGCGAGATTATTTTTATCAGTTACTGAATAGAGTGACTCGAGTTCAGTTGGAGATCGTGTGAAATTTATAAAATCTGAGTATGTGTTCAGACGTATATTTGAGATCATGGGTGTTTACGAGTATGCTGCGAAATGCAAGACGGTATCTGGGAAGAGCGTAGGCGAGGCGTGTGATAAGATTATTTCGGAGACGTTGGCGTCTGATGAGATAATGACCTCAGCAATACCGTTGGAATCCACGAGTTGAATTGTTGAGTATAACCAAACCCTTTGACGAGCAATTTTTTCTTCTTTTGGTGGAGATGAAGTTTTCAACTCTGAAGAGGTTTTGTTTTGTGTTTTGCAATTCCTGCTCCTAAAAAGATCCTTGGATGGGCTCTTCCGTGGAATCTTTGAGCGTGTACGTGACAGGAATGGTTTTGTAAATGGTATAGATGAGGAAGACTTCTTTGGTCCAGTAAGGGGTGCATCCATTTTCGAAGGTGTTTTGTTTCTGTCTGCTGATTCTGACGTGATCACCTACTTTGAATTTAGATCTAAAAAATAAGGTGTCTGTTATCCGTTGTTTTTTGTCAGCCGAAGATGCTTCCGTGTGAGTCATTTTAATGCTGCGGTGCCATGTGTGATTGTATTGGTCAAAGATTTCTGGCAAAAAATCTAAGTATCGGTTAGTGTTATCGCTGTCAAATCTCTTTCACATGCGATGTTTGAGAGTTCTGTTAAACCACTCTACGACGACCGCTTGAATTTGATTGTGTGTGCTGTACAAATTAATCTTATTTTTTAAAGCCAATCTAAGACTGTTTTGTTATAAAATTCACTACCATGATATGCCCATAATTTATTGGGCTTTCGTGTACCTAGAATGCTATCAAATGCTTTACCGATAGAATTTCCTTTTTTCAGAGGAACTACCAATGCGTATTTGCTGAACACATCGATGACAGTCATGAGATATTTGAAATGATCGTTGTACACGCTGTAATCTCGCATGTAGACTGATCTGCCGACCACATATCGTCTGCCGCGACCGCGATGGCTCTGCGTGGTGGAAAGTGCTCGCGCGCTGGTTTATGCAGTTCTTCTGCGAGAACATTCAATTCCGAAAGATCTTCTGCTGACTTTTTCATATTACCTTGCACGCCTATACCTAACTTATGTTCGGCTCCTCTGATGCCACGCACAAGAGCTCGGTCGACATGTTCTTTACAATTTTTCAGCTTGAGTGTTTTTAAGTCCATCAGAATGATTTGATCGCATCAAGCTTTGTCGTCTGGATGATCTCTCTAGCAGATATCGTGTTGCATCGCGATAGCATCGACGCCTTTGTCGGGCTCTTTACCGGGCAGTGGCTTGTCATTTTCATCCAGTTGCTGTTCTAAGGGATTTCACGGTCCTTTATATTTATGTGCTGGTAACGTCCATCCGCCACCGGGTCTTGGAAGTTTTCCGATCAGCTTTTGGACGTCCACGGTGCCACCGAGAATTTGTCTCTCGCCTCAGCATTTACAGTCTCCCACGCACTGATTTCTTTCTACGAGAAGAATTTCTCAGATCGTATCGATGTGACAGTGCCTGCAATTGTACATTTTGTTACACAGAGCAATGACACTAAGTCACCATCTCCGTTCTGGCTTTGCTCTTAAGGCGCCTCGAGTTCATGTTGGCAGTTATGTTATAGTGTGCACTATTTTGGCACCTACGCTTTTTCGAAAGTTGTAAAATCACTTGGATGGGTGATTTTCCTTCGTACTTCCGTTGGATGTAATCGATGCAGTACCACCCACACGTGCTATCGTTGACGTCTTGAAGTGTAAACGAGTTGTACACTGCTCCTTTATGCAGTTGTTGGATGTATCGCACGACTTCATCGGGAGGATGTAGACCAAATGAATCGAAATACTCGACGTCGCTGTAAAGTAGATCGTTGACCACGGCGACCTAATGAGTGACATGTCCATCTTAATAATTTTGCAGGTTAATTACGCAGCTCTCGTCGGGTGTTATTTGTTCAGGAAGCTGATCTTTAAAAAATAGTTACTGATGTGGCTTGACGAGGAGTAAGCATGAGCCTGTCACGTCCTGTGAGCGCCGACGCTTTAAACCGGATAGATATTGGTCTTTTGTGAGGCCGCGACAGCAATACTTTTCTTCTGCTGCTGTGACAGCGTTATATCTACTGGCACTTACGACATTGTGTTATATTAAATGCTATTACGTTTTGGTTTTCTTTTGACGCGTTTATTTCCGATAACCTCGATTGGAATAGCCAATTGACGATGTCAGAATGGCACGTTTCTGGCGGAAGTTTCTGCTACTGGCAACTCCATTTTCCATCACCGCTTTATATGTGGCTCCATTGATGGCCCTTGTAGCTACAACAAGTCTAAACTGAGCAAGAACCGATGAAAATATATTTGGCGCCATCATCTTCACGAATGGAATTGTAGCGCTGGCAACAGAACCACCAGATGTGGTTCCAGAGCCACCTTGTCTCATTTTGTTATTATGACTTTTTGACTTTTGTTTTTTGGCATTCTCTATACAATGATGTTCATTTTTCCATTGAGCACGTCCAGCGCCATGAATCGGTCTGACGTGACCAGCGCATAGCAAACGTAATTATATATTTTAATAAATGAAGGGATTAGGACCAATTTTCATGAGCCATCCCGGATTCACGTTAATCGTCGTGGAATTAATCACGTTGGACGTCGAACCGACGGAAGAGAGTGATCCCTGAGCGATTGAGTAGTTGATGAGAAGGCTGTTCACGTGGGTGATGTTGACGGGAAAATCTCCTTTATGTACTTCAATGACGTTTAAAATAGTACCTGCGCTAAAACCAAAAATGGATCCGATCGATTTAGCGATGTCAAATCGTACTATGAAACAACCCCCCTCCCCCCCCCCCGATGGTTATTCTTGTTCCCAGCGTGGAATAATTGGGTTCGATTTTTGTGTGTCCGTTGTCGGTGATCAACCTGGAGATTTTCGTGGCGACGTCAACGATGTTGTATCTGCCTGGCGAGGTCGTGATCGTTTTTGACGGACCTGCTTGTGCAATATACAATACCCGATTGTTGTTCGCTGTGACGTTAAAGAAGCTGTCCCATGTTTCGGCGGCGATCAACACGATCTCGTACCATGCCGAACTGGTCCAATTCCAACAGGAGATTATACCATACCGTTGAAGTCACCGAACGTGAGTCGAAAAACAACGTAGTATCGTCGAGAGCCATGTGGGAAAACAGTGATATAATACTTATTGCAATTGCCCACAACCACAACTGAAGTTCCGAAACCAGAAGAGAAAAGGAATCTTACTGGATACGCCGCCTTAGAACAATTAAAAAAGCGGTTTAAACCAAGAAGACTAGAAACAGACAGCCATGCACAAATAAAATTATCTTTTTGCAGCCGATACATTTTCTTTTAAATAATTATCAAAATTTGCTTATTAGTCACCCAATAGCCTATAATTACTACTGTAACAATGAAATATCCGGGATATAATTTGCGCTTACATAAATTTAGAAAAAATAACAGACGTCATTATGGTCTGTCAATTTCTAGGTCAATATAAACTATTTTCCAGCTTCCGCAACACGCTGTAATAAACTAGTTGAAACATATGTAAAGGTTTCAGTCCTGTAGAAATAGTGAAGTAAAGTTTTGCAAACACAACGAGCTTTCTGTTTTATTTGTTTGTCTTGTCTATGTTTTGTATATGCCTTTGAAAAAGACTCATTAAGAGTCGAAAGCGCTCAGGCTAGTAGGATACTAGTTTTGCACTGTTTGTTGTCAGTTTATTGCATGTGTGTGTGTGTGTGTGTGTGTGTGTGTGTGTGTGTGTGTGTGTGTGTGTGAATGTAAAGAATCATATCAATTTTATCTGAATGATAAAAGACCAGAAATGAATTGACTGTATGACACATATAGACATAAACGTTAATACATTTTCCAGTATTTTATAAATGTGACAATGACATGCAACAAAGAATGCCAAGGATTATCAAAGGGGGAGCTATTATATTCACTAGTACAGATCCGTCATTATACGCCATGAAAACATATCAGACAACATTTACCTGGTATAAATTTTAAAAAATAATAGTAAATAGACCAATATAATTTCAAGTTAAATATAATTCAAGGAACAAGACTTTGATAAGGTAAGAAATTAATTATATTTGTTATAGTAATGCAATGTATGTGACAGTGATTTAATCCATTTTTAAGATATTTTGTTGGAGTTGATTCATTAGCCAAATATAGCTATTTACTGAACGAAATACCTGGCAATGCACATTTACTTGATCAATGCACGTGGATAATAATACCAGTATTAAGTACTGCCGATCTAGAAGTTTCCGGGTCACAATTTAAAAATTAAAATTTAAAACGAAATCTACAGTATAATACTATCTCTCTTCCTACTTCATAATTTTCATATTGATTGAAAGGCTATACTTATGATTTGATCTACTTCTATCAAACATATTGCTAACTTTATTGTAAACGTTTGCACCAAGCCGATTTATTAAATGGATGATATAAATTTTCATGAAGGGTGCAACTGTAGCGGGTAAATCAAATTATTGCATGGTCTGTAAATAAACAGGGGGGACATTCATCTTTTACAATCTTATTTGTCCACCGTGGCCAGAGGAAGCCAAATTAAAAATAAATACTAAACCCTAATTTCAAGCGAAATATTTACCAATTAATCCCTTACGGTTTGAAGATCAAGAATAAAACTGCTTCCAGGCACAATATTGTAAAGTATATTATTTCTTACTTCAAATGACTCCAAACTGCTATTTGAGGCCAGTAAAACACACAGAGCAAGTGACATTAAGCTATTTCAAACTTTTCTTCTGCATGGCAGTTGGATTGCTTGGTCTTTCCATGACAGAGCACATATGTGACTGTCTAACGGAATGAATTACTGTTTGAATTACAGCTCGAATGATTTATTGAATACTGATAATATAGATTGTCTTAGTAATAGATATTTGATTCTAAAATTACCATCTTTGACTTACTATATGGTGATATTAAGTTTTTAACGACCTACACTTAATTTCAGATAGGCGACACGTTAGAAGCGATAGGTACTCAGGAAGTATGTAATTTAATTTAAGCTTATGAAAGAAAGAAAAAAGAAGAGTAAAGTATGTGTGATATGCAATTAAAAATAGCATTGGTTATAGGCAGCAATTCGAAAAATTTAAAACTCACTAATTATATACGAAATATACCAGTGGTGCATTGTAACAAACCAAAACAATATTTAATCGTTGAGAAACATCTGATATGTTTGGAACACTTAACCTTCACTATTACAGCAATTCGTTTCAAGAATGAATATCTCTGCAACTTTCGTAGGAGTTTCAAATAGTGTTGAAATAAAAGCTGGTTCGAACTTCTAGAACAATCATTCATTTTATTGTTTTGACATGCCCTGACACTCACTTCGTTTTCTTTCAGAACCAGTAAGATTATCACTGGATAATTTTGGACTTCTTTAATATCATTTGTTGCAATTACACGAACAAGAATGACGTACGTTTCTGACTAGAATTCATAGTGGTATGAGATGGATTTGATTTCCATTTCTTTAAAGTCTAGTTTTTGTGTGTTCTGTTTCATCCTCCAATTAGTTTCCAAAGCTGCTTTTCTAAAGTATTAATTGTTTTCCACAAACCATGCATCTTGCATGTCCTATTAGATCAGCTCTATTTGTTTGTAAACGTAAGGTTACTACTAGAACGCTTTAATCAGAAAATGAAAAAAAGAGATGCCACTTCCAATGGCTGGTCGCTCCACTCGATGTTCCGGAACGAGGCTTCTGTTATAATGTATGCGATAAAGCCCTCGGAAGATTCTGAATTTTCAAAACTTTTATATTGAGTTTGGCAGCAAAAATGATCAGCTCGCAAGCAAATGCAGGCATCCTACCCACCATTTAGCTACCAAACTGACTACTGCCATGCAGTGCATGTACTGAAGGTTTCATTTGAATGTCATAGCTATGATTTTATAAACAGCCAATGTATTTACTGACATGTGTGTGTGTGTGTGTGTGTGTGTGTGTGTGTGTGTGTGTTTTACCTTTGGCGACGATGTTCCTGACGGAAATTTGATGAGCTTTCTGAGCGGATTGCATGACTACGTGACACCAACCAAAACACTTTAGATGATCCATTGAAATTGAATCAGAATAATTTTCCTTCAAAATTATCTCATGTTTCTAAACACACAGAGTGAAAGCATCTTTTTAAATTTGAATGCAAGATGTAAAGTACTAATGATAACATTTGGCAAACCCCATGGGATTCAAATCTCCAGATACAACATATCTGGGTCTGATAACTCCAATATAAAAAAAAAAATATTAAATTCGTCAGCTTTAGGGTAAGAATTTGATTTTGTAACCAAACCAAACTTAAAGAAAATGGAGACGATATATTTGCTAGTGATGCCTGGCTAGTTATTGGCAGATGATTGTAAAATCACAACAAATTCTGAAGAAAGGGTAGAAAATTCATTTTTTGGGGCCAAGAGGCTGACGAAGTTTCTTCAAATTCCCACCTTGTCAAATTGCAGTATATACGTAGTGCCTACATTTTAATGGTTGCTCAATTGGCAGTATGTATGAGTTTGTTAACGTAATGCAAATGCATCTTCATTAAGTGCCTAGATGAGATATAAATGAATTACCCCTGCTTCGTCACTATTTAGGATTTCTGTTAGGTTTGTTAGAAATGATATTTAACATATGTTGTCTCAATATTTTGCTCCAAAATTGGATAGTGTGTAATGACAGAACATGTTTTCGGGTGGAAAATGTACATGTCCAACTTTTTTTTATTTACATGCACATATACTATAATCCTTATTCTAAACAACATTCTGGCAATTCATTTCTCCTTGTCTTATTTATTGTTTAGTTAGATTGAGACAAGTATTGCCTATATATATATATATATATATATATATATATATATATATATATATATATATATATATATATATATATATATATATATATATATATATATATAAGTGTATATATATATATATAAGTGTGTGTGCATTGACAGCGTTTGGAAATGTTGATGACGGAACGATCCAATCCATGTGACTATTGGACACTAATAAAACGCTTGGTCTAGAACATGTATCTTATACACGCAGCCCGCCAAGCCGTATCATGTGGTCCGCAAAATGATTGGCGTCACAAGGTGTCATGAAAGATGGTGCGGCCCTTGGGTCATAAAAAATACCCTCGTGCAGCCCTCAGGGTGGTTTGAGTTTGAGACCCCCGGTCTAGATTAACACCTCCACTATTTGTCTATTACTTCTTAAATATTATAATGGACATGAAACTGATACTTGGCCGATTATGTGATATCCACCTTTGTTGATACCAGGCTCACTTGCCAGTATTTCTGATATAACGAATCAAGTGGTGATTACCATATTGGCTATCATATTCATATATTTATCTAATTATCTTTATCAAAAATATATCCAGTACCAGTCAGGATCTCTGCTCTGTCATTCTACTACACACCACCTCATTGATATTGGTAATGAAATTTGTGCAGTTCTTAACATACATGAAATTATGTACATGGTCTTCTGCGATATCTCCAAGGTTCTGACCGGTCTTGCATTGCGGTCTTTTGTACAAACTAAGAATCTGTGTAATTTGATATAGAACGGCTCAGAAGCTATCTGGCTGCAAGAAAACAGTGTATGTGGCTAAACTCAGGACAAATCGGAATCTACGCCACTTCAAGCAAGTGTTCCATAGGTGTTAGTCTTAGGAAAGCTACTCTTTCTCTCTATACAGAGACGATACTGATGATGATTTACTAAGTCTTGTCAGATTATTTGCAGACGATGGCTCTTGGGTATATGCGTCCAAAATAAAGGTTAAATGGGTTACTTTTTAAACACTGATCTTGAAACAAAAGACTTGATCTAACCAATGTTTGGTAAAGTTTAATCCCAACAAACCGAGGCGAAGATATTTACTACTAAATTAAAGAAATATTTTGCTTTAAGTAAGTCATAGTAGCACGATCTCTGTAAATAAGTATTGAAAATGATCGGGTAATTTAGGGCACTAAAATTAATAACTGTCCTGGAAAATTTTAGAAAACAAATATAATTATCATGTATACGTCTAGGCGTACAGTATGCAAATGTTGTCTGCGGACAGTTTTTCTTAAGAAAATATATTAGAAAAACTAATAAGACATGGATATATTAGAAAATCTTTTATCTGAGGCAGCAATAGTTACAGACCTTACCTGAACTAAGAGAACTGAACACTTGTATCAAAGATTTCATATTCCATATATGCGAAAGACGAACATTTCATAATTTATTTACCTTCTATAAATGTATGGATAATCGAAACCCTTTTTATCTGTAAGATCTTCTATTATTTCTCACCTCAAATTTAATAAGTTACAATCATAAAATTGTTTGAATTATAAATTCCACAATTTAGATTTCAAATATCAAGGAAATCATTTATTATTTCGACCTTATCTTTGTAGAACAACCTTCCTGAAATTTAAGTCTTGCCTCATTCTTTTGTGATTTTAGACAACTTGTAAGATATGAAACACTTCAACACCATTATACCATTTATACAGTGGAAGGAAATATTTTATGAACTCGGGATATTATTTTATAAATCTTAATTACCTGTTCTAGCTGTTAAAATATTTAAAAGAAACTTGATGCTTTTTTAATTATCCTGATTTCTTAATTATTTGGAAATGATTACATATAATACGTATGTAAATATTATTATCGGTGTCACGCATATTCATGTTCAACGGATATTTTTACAACATTCTGAATATAATTGGGCTTTATAAGAGTGTATTTTAGTGTGTGTGTGTGTGTGTGTGTGATTTGGATTTTATCGTAGCTTTAACAATGTTTCAGTCATATTGCTACTATGTCTGTAGTGTGACAGTTTATAGTGTCTAGCACCGGGGCATCATGCCACAGACATGTAGCGTCATGTCCCACCCAGTCACATGATCCTAACAGCGGGCCGAATAGTCATAGCACTAATATCTTTATGCTGAGCGCCAAGCGAAGCAGCTGCTTGTACCATTTTTATAAGTCTTTGATACGACAGTCCATCCTCTCAAAGTACCTCCATGTACCTCTACACAGCTTCTGAGCCTGATTAGCAAAATTAATGCCAGTTTGTATTCATTTTTTCGTGTGTTGTGTATTCGCTGGAAACCTACACTTCCCAACGCATGGCGGCTTTCAAATTGTCTAACCCTCATGGAATGTTTAATAACACGATTCAGCCAAAATTCACTGAGAACTAAATCAGGATGCAAGGAAGCTATGGAAGCTGTGGCAATGTTGGGATGCTGTTCTTTGTATGGATGGATGTCATTGTGACTGGTCGGTACATTGTCATGTACGTAGATTCATCAAGTACCAGTGGATTGACTGGTCGGTACATTGTCATGTAGATAGATCCATCAGTTACCCGTGAGCAACGGTAATACTTTGGGGGTGTAAAAATATCCAGCGGTACTAGCAGAGCCAGACACTATACATGAACGACAGGATCTTCTGCATTGCATATAAAACTCGAGCTATTTATTTTATTTGGATGTTTCTTCATTCCAAACCTTGTTATTTTCTGTTGAATCTGGTTCTGAAAAGCAAATCAATATTGTATCACCTGTGTCAGTCTCAGTCAAATGTATCTGGTCACTTTTTTAGATTTTGGCGAGTCTGCTATTGATCGGTTGTCAACAAACATGGGGCTCCTTCTTGATCAAACCTTTCTAAGCTTCAAAGTATTATTGAATACATTAAAACATCTGAATAATCAATGCCCATGTTAATAAAAATAGCTTCCGCTATGTATCGAGCATAATCAATAATTGCCTTCTTCACAGCATCCACGTCCTGCTCATTAATCTCAGACAATAACGTTCTTCCAGAACCTGGGTTATCCTCCACGGATTTGCGACCATCTTTACAACGATGACACCAACTCAAAATTGTACAACATGAGAGAGACTTGCATTAGCAAACTTTATTCTGATCGGCCTTTTTGTCAAGTGGGGAATGCCCTAAAAGAGCCCGTGTTTCACAGTATACTATTTGCACAGTAGCAGAATCGTTACCATATTTACATTTGAAAGTCACTCTAATTTACCAACGTTACGTCAGCAGATGTCCGGCATGCTGCATGTGTAGCTGCAGAACATTGATAGAATGTTTGTTATTTTGTCTCTCCATCAGCATTAACTTAATTGACAGGCTCAAAGAAAAAAAACAAACAAGTTATAACAAAATAGAACTTTTCAAATACCCCTCGTTCTTCTGTCATAGCTCTCTCTCTGTCTCTCTCTGTCTCTCTCCATTAGTGATTAATCTAACTAAAACAACATTCGCACGTACCGGGCAAATCGATTTTGTATGGAATAACGAGATTAAAGCCCGCTCTTTTAAGCGGATGTGAGAAGAAAAAAGCGCATTAGATAAAAATAAGACTCGGGTGAATATTAGTGATCATTTGGGCACAGGAATGCTTTGAAGGGCGAACATCGGCTGAAGACAAACCCAAATATTATAGACGTTTTTCTTAATTGGTAAGCATACGACAAGGACTTCTAAAAATAATGTTCGAAAGTTATGCTTTTACGGAAGAAATATTCGTAAATGCTATGCAGAGTACTGCATAATCTCAAAAGCAACAAGAGAATATAGAGTGGTGTTTGCGTGGTGTTTGCTGCTTTTCTTTACATCGATGACGTCATCAAATCTTGTATTCCAGCTTTCAATAGAAATCGATTGGCACACCGATGTCGCCGATAAACATCGGATTAATTCGTTCGCATGTGAAAAATGACCGGTTTACTCAGTTCTAGGGTTAAACGTTGATATTATCTACTTTTAATCTTTCAATCGCACCTTATGATGTTTAAGACAAATATATTTCAAGATCCTGTATTATGCGGATGATTTGGCATTTACGACTTTCTGCATGTACCGGCGGCGTTGAGGCTTTAAAAGAGTTAGGTAACTAGCTGAAAAAGTAAGGCTTGTAGCAAAACAAAATAGTCAGTTCAACACAAACAAAATTTTGAAACGTTCTTAAAGCTATATAGCAATAAAACATCTTGAAAATCATGACTGATACCACTTTTCGTCAGTGTTTGTTGTGCCTAAATAATTAGAACCCTTTTCAGACGTGTTTTATGGAGCCAGGATAGGACTGACTATCGATATAAACAATGCTTTTCTTATATCTGTATTACCCATACCTAATGGAGTGACACAAGGCTAATATATCAATATCAGTCATAACAAATGACGTGACACAAAACTAATAGGTTAATATTATACATACCTAACGGAGTAACACAAGACTAATGTATCAATATTACCCATACCTAAAGGAGTGACACAAGACTAATACATCAATATTACCCATAATTAATGGACTGACATAAGACTAATATATCAATATTATCCATACCTAATGGAGTGACACAAGACTAATACATCAATATTACCTATGACTAATGGAGTGACACAAGACTAATATAAAAAGTGCATAACATTATTAACATATTATTAATGAATCTGAAAGGCGGGGGAAATAATATTTTACTAAGAGAACTATCCATTCACCTCAAATTGAGGAATTGAACTAACTAATAGGAATCAGCTAACTGATTTCTTTTGACTTAAATCGAAGGAGGCCTTTAATTACAGACATGTAAGCTGTTGACTGGAAACTGGTCACGATATGACAGGCAAGCAGCTGACTTGAAACTGGTCGCAATAAGACGGGTAAGCAGTTGGCTGGAAACTGGTCACTATAAGACGGGTAAGCAGTTGACTGGGAATTGATTACAGTATGAAGAGTGAGCAAATGACTGTAAACGCCAATAAAATGTTCTGGATGGACATTTTTCGAAACGTCAGTTATTTTACAATCATTAACATGACAAACAAAATACTTTCTCTTATCTTCGCTTTGCAATCAATAAAATTCAAGTAGCAAAGCAGTTTTAACAAGAAATATGGCCCCAAACTGCAGCTTGTTTACAACAAACAAAGACTTTGGAGAGGGTTATAAGACTTTCTAGACGAAGGTAATCCTTTGCTGCCTAGGATCGATCCTCACACAAAGTTCTGTGGTATATCAAAATGACAGCGTAATACATTTCAAAACTGCGATATATACTTTACAAGGCAAATCTTTAAAATGTTCCATGTTATTTACAAGGATACAACGAAAAGAATTGTTGGCAAACACTCTAAGTGAAGTAACACAAATACAGTTAAATAAAACCGTCCTAGAAAAGTTGGCTAATGTCTGTTTAATTAGAAATGCAGGGATGATGACACGTGCATCCGAATGATAAGGGGATATCATTTCAAAAGGCACCTGGATAATAAGCAGTATATCACATCCAGTACGCTATAACTACTTGAGATTTTCGAACTCTTTACAGAATTGTTTCAAATAATGTTTTCCGCAAGATCTTTCAAATTTAAATTACAAGAGAAATAAAGGCTCTTTGAAGCTGAAACTTGTTTTTCTTTTTCATTCTAACTCAGAGCAAGTTGTTGATTATTGGACCCTGATTTGTCCGAATACATGTTTTGAAACAAATATTGATTACACCGGTTTAGACAATATGCAAGAATCAGTGACCACCCAACCTGCTTGGATGAGTTTTCTCAAACTTGTGTGGTCTCTTCATCATTCAATACTACCATTCTGGTCACCAATTGGCGTATATGGGGCGCTTGGCAAAAACCTATTCGCTGAATAATATTATTAGACCGATTAATATCTTATAGTGTTGAAAAGAAAACAGTATTTACGCGAATAGAAATCAGACATTTCTAGTCAGGATGGTTCGTGAAAGCAGTCGAACGGAGAGACGTGTGATTTATATTGTAGAAGCACTCCGATAGTCAGTCAACAAAATCCGACGTCGTAAGGAAGTGACAATTTGTTCAAATATATTGATATTAAACTTGTCAAAGCCAATATAAATCATGAGATAAATTCGCGCAAGAATCTCGATCGATGCTTAATTTTGTTATAGTTTTGGGTTTTGCCAGCATCTTTGATTGAAATGTATGGATTTGTGATGTCTAGACTTCAGTAGCCTGCTGTGCAACGATCTTCACATGGGCTTCCTAATTATCCATCATAAGACATCCAGCAATGGATAAATATAAAGCTCAAGTAAAAGAAATTATTCGACCCATGTAGCATTATTCCCCACTTCGGAATGCTTGGTAATTGTTTAAAATTGTTGTCAATTTTTAATTTTGAAATGTTAACGGTATCTATTTATTGTCCCACTAAAATTGTCAGAATTGTTGTTATTAAATCGCAGTTTTATATATTCATTTTGAATGTCGGAATTAGTGTTTTGATTATTTAATGTGGTTATAAGGATAGATTTAAATGTTTGCTTCACAGAAATGGCAACATTCTAAAAACTGCCTTTTGCAGACATTTCAACATTCCAAAAGCTGGCTTTAATATCAGGCAATAACACCATGTACACAAGCAGAGACAACAGTAATTCGCTTGAAGATTAATAGCAAGCAGTCCTGAAGTTTTTAATAAAAAGTCACCTATCGACACTATATTATCATTCAAAGCGGTGCTTGTGAAAGATTCACTCACTCATATTCACTTTTGTATGTGTCAGTGACTGCGATAAAGATGGATTTCGTGTTATGGTGATGGGGATAAAACTCTGAAACCATGACAAATTACTTACTAAACAAAACCATATTTTTATAAACAAAATAGAATCAGATGTAAACCCACAGGAGGAATTTTAATTGTTACCAGATTTTAACGATTTATTCTAAGTGATAGTATTAGGAATCATATAAATAAGGATATTAAATGTTGTTGTTATTGTTGCTCATGTTGCCATTGTTGTTCATGCTTGAAGTATGTGACAAAATCATAAAATTAATTATTCCAAAATGGAGCAGTGGAAACGAAAGGTATGCAAGAATATAAAAGTTTGATTTACCCTCCAGATTGCCTAGAATTTTCTGGCCAATGGATATCCTATTTAGTCGTATCTATATCATTAAATGGTGTGTGTGTGTGTGTGTGTGTGTGTGTGTGATTTGGATTTTTAACGTAGCTTTAACAATTTTTCAGTCATACCGCTACGATGTCTGCAGTGTGGCAGTTTATAGTGATGTCTAGCAATGGGGCATCATGCCGCAGACATGTAGCATCATGTTCCACCCAGTCACATTATCCTGACACCTGGCCGACCAGTCCTAACACTAACCTCTTAATGCTGAGCGCCAAGCGAGGCAGCTGTTAGTACCATTTTTAGAAGTCTTTGGTATGACTCGGCCGGGGATCGAACCCACGACCTTCCGCATCCGAGGCGGACGTTCTAACCACTAGGCCACCGGAGCGGTACTCATTAAAGGGTACATTACTGGCAACGAAAATCAAATATTCAAATAACTACGCAGCGCATAATGTACCATGATGATCTTAACACATCTAAAACTTAGCTGTTAATGGGAAGAATATAATACAGTGGTTATCTGGATAAATCATTCCAAATAATAAAACTCATCGATTAATGACAAGAACAGACAAATAAAAGCATTATATTAAATCTAATGCACAGTTTGAGCAATTTGTCCGTCGTAGTTATCAAGAACGCTTACGAATGTAGCATTATCCCATATGCGTCTCTAAGACATTGAAGTAGTTCCATCTCAACAAAAGCAGCTTCTTTAAATGGTCACTTTCGTGTACTTTCCTGTGACTGGACTACTGATCCTAAGGATTTGGTACTGTCATATTGATTTAGGTAAATATCAGAGTATTGTTGGCTTGATAGGAGAGTAATATTAGGCGCAATATTGATATTTTTGCATGATACCCTTCTTGAGTGCTGCACATCAATGCACTTTGCTACTAATCAGGGTAAAGGCGTTCTTGACATTGTGGTATGACTGCTAGAATTAACTTATCCAAGTGAGAAGTACTTTCGGAAAATAGAGCTTATCTTTGGCAACGGAACAGACTTGCTATTACATTTAAATGAATATGCAATTATTTTTTTTTTAAATGATGTCTCTTGAGATATTAGAAAATCGAAACGGAACAATGATCGAAGAGAAACGAGTATGTGGTCGAACATGACTTTGTAGGCGCACAAACGTATACTCCACAAGAACTGCATTACGAAAAAGCAAGCATTGAGATGGTGCTTTCTATATGAGTCGCGTTGAAAGCTTATTATCCTTAGACTTAAACACAATGTAAATTAGTTTCCGTTTCTTTCAGATATAAAAATAACACCCTTAAACGTTTATTTATATTTCTGTTGTTATTGGTTCTACTACAACCGATTAAAAAGTGAAAATTACTGTCGACTCTGAGATAAGCAACAATCTTGAGCTATAACTCTTAAGGTAAATCTGCTGTCCTCAGACAGTACATTTATTATTAAATGGTGAATATTATCCCAGTGATCGTTTGGAAACAGAGATCCGTGAGAGAAAGTCTTGAACACTAGGACAGTTTGTCAGTAATCAACCATAATTATGCAAAGAAGTAGATAGTGACTCTGATAGCTGCCACACAAATACGATGAATCATACAAACTGACAAAGCTTCATTATTCTTGCAATTCAGTTATACCTATGACTCGAAGCCACCAGATCTGACTAATACAATAACAAGGATCTCAGGTTCAGGACTGACCAGTAAAATATCAGAGATTTGAATTAGGTGACGTAACATAAACCGATATCATTTTTATTGGAACGGATTGGTCTAAATTCCTTTTTATATAATTGGGCTGGGGACGGGACTGTACTTATTTGGTGAGAAGAATTTTTTTCGAAGCTTTTCTTTTAAATCTTAACTCGGACTTGTCTCATTGACTACACTTCATCGGTATAAACTGTATTAATTACATGTGGTATAGACAAAAACTAAAGATTGTTTTCATAAATACTTATTAAAATTTGTTAACGTCTATGTAAACCAAACATGTTTCATTAAATAGTAAGTATTAGTGACACATTCACTGGAAATTAAAATATTATCATCTATGTGAATGTATATTGATACAATTTGTGAACTTATTCTAAGAATACCGCGCAATTTGCGACCGGATATCCGTGTCCGTGACCGGTGCTGATCAGCTCGATTTTCAAGCTAGTATATACGGTTGTATTCAATACTTTGCAAATAGCTGCGTTATCTCAGACACTGACGTGTTAAAGATGTGTGAAGCAATAATTAATGCCAAGGTCTTACCTCTTCAAGTATATGAGCTACTTTCACCAATCTTGGCGCTAAATTTCTTCATCACATTTATCATTATGTCTCCAAATTGACGAACATAGTTAAGTCCCAGTCTTCCAAACCATGATTTGCTGACCTGCAGAGGTCTTCAAATTGATATCATTCCAGGAGCTACCTTAATCGTCTCTAATTATATCTAAATTCATAAGTATTGTTGTGCATATTTAATTTGCATTGTTTATTACTCTTTTATTTTGATTTTTTATATGTTATGGATAAACAGCATCGTATCTAGTTGATAACTTTTTCCAAATTCAGTCACAATTTTGTAAAGAACTTCTTTTTCTCGAGTGCGGATCATTATCTTAAGATAATTCAAGGACA
>JAECUM010042612.1:0-25666 GCA_016617855.1 Megalonaias nervosa
CTAGCATATAAACGACACACGTTGTGATACTGGCATGATTATCCAGCCCGACTACTAGCATATGAACGACACGTTGTGATACTGGCATGCAAATCCAGCCCGACTACTAGCATATGAACGACACACATTGTGATACTGGCATGCAAATCCATCGCGACTACTACCATATGAACGACACACGTTGTGATACTGGCATGCTTATCCAGCCCGACTACTAGCATATGAACGACACACTTTGTGATACTGGCATGATTATCCAACCCGACTACTACCATATGAACGACACACATTGTGATACTGGCATGCAAATCCAGCCCGACTACTAGCATATGAACGACACACGTTGTGATACTGGCATGCTTATCCAGCCCGACTACTAGCATATGAACGACACACGTTGTGATACTGGCATGCAAATCCAGCCCGACTATTACCATATGAACGACACACGTTGTGATACTGGCATGCAAATCCAGCGCGACTACTAGCATATGAACGACACACATTGTGATACTGGCATGCTTATCTAGGCCGAGTAGATGATACATTGTGATACAGGCATGTCAATCAAGGCCTAGGCTGAGTACTAGCAATGAATCGCCCACATGCCAATTTAGTCCGAGCCTAGAAAATGGATGACCCGCATTGTGATACTGAATGCTAAAATTTCCCGAGTATTAGCAAATGAACGATGCAGATTATGATACGGGGATGACAATCAAAACCGATTCTTGCAAATGAATGACACACTTTGGGATAATGGCATGCTAATCTAGGCCGAGTACTGGCAAATGAACGACACACATTGTGAAATAGACAATTTAATCAAGGCAGAGCCAAGTACGAACAATAAATGGCACACAGAATCTAATACTGGCATGCCAATGTAGGCCGCGTAATATCAAATGAATGACGCAGACTGTGCCATCTATAAAAAGTGCTACACGTATATTCTATTCCTACAGAGGTATTTAATTCTCAAGAGATTTTACTTTGTTTTCATTGAAGAAGATGATTAATTATTACACGGTTCAAGGTTCCGGTTTTCTATCAGACTGTTTCTTATTATTCTTGATTTCCTATGGCCCATGGAAGTAATTCATCTTTTTTCTGACATTATTTTCTTCATGAAAAGAAATTGGAAAAGGTACCATTTAAGGCATAAAATATATTAATGTTGTTGCCACACACGAACAAAATAAAATTATTTTTCATAGTATTAGTCATATATAATGTACTTTATATACAATTTGTTTATGCCTACACTTCAATGCTAGCATTCCCGACTTCATACTTTGATTATATGTTCAACATGATAAATAGTCCAATTTAATGCATTGGTAAATATGAATAGGCTAGTTTTGTTCCAAATATGTGTCTTTCATACATTTATCTCAATAATATGAAGCTGAGTACAAGTGAATGGTGATAGGATTATCCAGTATATAAAGATTCCCAAATATGGGTTGTAATTGGTCAATAAGGTCGTTCAAAATTACGTGCCGCAGAGCGATAATTGATTTTAGAAAACCCTTTATAATAAATGAAATAAGAATATTTGTTTTGAACCAAACATGGTCGCTTTTTCAAAATGCGGATTTGCGTATTGAGTAACGATCAAGATTTGCCATGAAACATGCCCTTCTTTGCATTAAAAAGAAACAAAAGCTTTGATGAACATCTTCTTAAATGCCACGTGACCTATTTAATCGAATCTGAGTGTAATATGACCTGTACAAAAATATGGCAGCTGTTGCTAAAATGGCCAAAAACACTAAATGGTTTGTTTTCATAAACCGATGAACATAATTAGACAATATGTAAGAAACAACATCTTGTATAAATGTGAAATGTGCACAATCATGGTACAAATAAAAAGTAAACTGGAAACTAAGTTTCTTCTAAACAAAATCACTCAGCAAAATTGTACCAAATTACACGGAAATCACCGTGGCATAAAGTGATTGTATATCTGTGAAAGAGATGCCGATCCGCTCTCAAAGATAGCAGCAAGATCTAAAATTACAGATAACATTTAAAGAGCTGTATCTCCAGAAAGCAGCATTTAATCAATGTGTTATATATATATATATATATATATATATATATATATATATACTATATATATATATATATATATATATATATATATATATATATATATATTAAATATAACATGGCTTTCAAAGTGTTGATATGAAGCAATTTGATCTACCAATACTATTGGTATATCAAGTTGTGATCCGCCCATGGCGCATTAATACGCATATATAAACATTCTTGCAACTATGTGCTGTCCATTCTAGGCCTATAGAAAAATGATGGATTTCCACTTACTGCAATTTAATGCTTTGTTGCTGTTTTTGTTGTTTCTGAAACCTATTATAATGTTCTAAAAATCGACTATTATTAATTAAATATGTAAATGTCCAATGGCTCTCTCTCTCTCTCTCTCTCTCTCTCTCTCTGGACCAGAGTAGCAAGATACGGGCGAGAATCCATGAAAAGACGAGCTCAGAGGATTTTGCGCTTGCGCCAAACGATGATGTCTTTGACCAGTGAATGATAATAAATGCCAACGCGAGCAAAGGGAGAGAGAGAGAGAGAGAGAGAGAGACAGAGACAGAGACAGAGACATAGAGAGAGGAGAGAGAGAGAATTTTAAGGTCAGTAGTAATCTTAATTAAAGCAATCACATAGATCAACTGTAGCTATATTAAAACATTTTAATTACCTCTTGTTGGTTCGTCATTGCGCTTAGTTTTAATTCCACACCAATTTCTATGCGCCGGTACCTGAATGGCTGAGCGTTCAGTTTCTAAGAAGCTAACTATGTGTTTGTAGTGCTCTACTTTCTTCATTAAAATGATCTTTCATGTTTAAATCATCAGTGTGTCTTATATTGATTTAATGAATGTGAATAAAAATAGAAACTCAAGAAAGAAAACAATCAGCTTATCAATATGCAAAAGTGATTGTGAATAGCCACACAAGGCACAGAACTACATTTTATAGCGTACACACTCGGTAGGAATGTGAGGAGTTCATTTTCACTCGGTCGATGCACAGTTGCCTGTAGTCAATCTTATCTCCGTTCAGAGCGGAAATATGTGTATTTGTATCCGACATAAATAAAATATATGCATAGTATGTACGCTGTATCAATGATATACCACTCATCGTATAAATTTTTCATTAAAAGGAAATTCGTCAAGCCTCGATTCCTTTTAATGAAACATTTATACATCTCGTGGTATACCATTGATACAGAGTGCATACTATATATATATATATATATATATATATATATATATATATATATATATATATATATATATATATATATAGTATGCACGCTGTATATATGTAAGTGTGTGTGTGTATTCTGTCCGTAACTTTTCGTCCATTTCTGGAGATCGCAATGAGCTGTAAGTAGATTATTTGTGTTCATGTTCTATTATATTGAACCTGTGGAGAAGTTTGGGGTAAATTCCAACTCGATGATTAACTCGGGTAGGTTGTGTTGGCGACATAAGTCACATAGTAGGTATTGCGACTTACAGTCGTAATAAAGTGATGGAAATATATCAAAGAGAGAATTGATTGATTCCTAATTCCTATTCACAGTATTGCTTTTGTTTTAATACCGGTCTTTGAATTACAAAGTGCTTATAAGACAGTCTGGACTAAAGCAACACTTTTTGATTAGTCTGACTTAATTCAAAAACGTTCTAGAAAATGTCGTTGTGATACATCAAGTCTGTTGGCACTTCATCATATTTAAGGATATTGGTACAGCAGCACAGTAGGCTGTTTTCTTTAGACATATTCAATCAACAGCTTTAGATAAAATTTCAACAGAAAGCACCCTAATGTTTCGAAAAATTAGAGCCCAATTCCTGTTTGTTTGATTGTTTGGGCAGAAGTCAGTAAGGTGAGAGATCTTAGACCCATATTAACCCCATTTTGATATGGTGGTGCAGATAAGAGTAATTTTTCATGTTTCAGCAACGTTTGTACAATGTCTTACACATAAAAATGAATAATGGTTTAGCGGGTAATTTTTATGGTATGTTAATTTCGCTTTGTTCGTGATTAACTTATACACGGTTCCTAGATATAGAAGCTGGCATTTCCACAAGAAAAGACTCGCATCGATAGAATGAGAGAGTGACGAAACTGACATTTATTTTGGCATACACAAAAGTCTGGAAAATGGATGGTGTTAATGATTTGCCCTCTGTATTAATGTAGTCTCAGCACACTTGGGAAAATCGATCTATTTATGTATCTATCTATAAAAGAATGGTTCTGTATCGTTTTGTTTCTAATGAAAGGAAATAAAATCAGCTAAACTTAAACAGCATTATTTGATATTGTTAAGGCAACCCCCCCCCCCCCATATTAACCGCTAGCAAGGTGGCACTGATCATTTCTATGATAGCATGCCATTCGGTGCCCTTTCACTCTAGGAATGTGTTGGAATGAATTTTACCAATGGATTTGTTGGGGTACCTACTGAGCTAAAACGTTGTATCGACAAGTCTATCAGACATATTTGAAGGAGATATCATTATGTACAAATTTTAATCTGTGACATTATTCCCACAAGCAAATTAACACAATTAGGAATTTACATTCGAGGCGAGTCCGGGATGAAATTACAACGAATCCTGCAGGGAATACTAGCAATGGCCCTCCAGCACGACGGACACGAGCTAATATTTCATTCATTTTTAACCACAATCATACCCAATTAAATGGTCTTCTCGTTTGAAATATATTTCTGGGCGGGTTATCACTATTTATTGCTAACAATTACACCACCAAATATGCTGTATATAAATTACGGAATGAAATTACACTATGTAACACAATTTTTGTTCCTGGGTAGCATGTGTTATTTTGTAATTACTTATGCCTAAAATGTATAGAAAATGGCTATTATTCCCCACAAACTAAGCTCTTGTGACCAGGACAGTGATATTTGGAAATTTACCTATTTCCAATGAGAAAACTGGCGAATTTGTGTCTTTTCGTCCATATAAAGTCAGAAAAAACAACATATGAATCAAAATTAACATGTATTTATACTAAAGTACTACAAAAATGACCACAAAAGATTTTGAAGTGAGTAATTTTTCGAGATTAACGATTATGCTGTAAATCACTTTCACGAATCAGCCCCCAAATGTAGTCTCCCATCATGTTCTCGTTTTACTGTCCTAGGTAGCGGCATTCAAAATCCAATATATCCTGGTGGAAGCGCTCGCCTTGCTCCTCCGAGTACGCTCCATTGTTCTTCTTGAATTTATCAAGATGAGCATCAAGGATATGGACTTTGAATGACATCCTGCAGCCCATTGTGCCGTAGTTCTTCACCAGAGTCTCAACCAGCTCCACATAGTTTTCGGCCTTGTGATTGACCAGGAAGCCCCGAACCACTGCGACAAAGCTGTTCCAAGCCGTTTTCTCCTTACTAGTGAGCTTCTTGGGGAATTCATTGTACTCCAAGATCTTTATCTGTGGTCCGACGAAGACACCGGCTTTGACCTTTGCCTCAGACAGCTTAGGGAAGAAGTCTTGAAGGTACTCGAAGGCTGCCGACTCCTTATCTAGATTTCTGACAAATTGTTTAATAAGGCCCAATTTGGTGTGCAGTGGTGGCAACAGCACCTTCCGGGGGTCCACCAGTGGATTCCACTGACGTTGTTCCTCCCCACAGAGAACTCGGTCCGCTGTGGCCAGCCCCGCTTGTGGTTGTGCGCCTTGGTGTCCCTGCTGTCACAAAGGCAAAGATAGCAGGGAAACGTGGTAAAACCGCCTTAGAGACCCATCAGGAATGCCACCATTTTGAAGTCTCCGATGACCTCCCAGCCGTACTCATCATATTTCAAGTCGTCCAGCAAGGTTTTGATGCTTTTGTAATCCTCTCTGAGGTGCACCGAGTGAGCCAGGGGAAGAGACGGGTAATAGTTCCCATTATGGAGCAGCACGGCTTTGAGGCACCTGGATGAGCTGTCAATGAAGAGGCGCCACTCATTCTGGTTACAGGCGATTCCGATTGCCTCCAACAGACTGGTCACATTGTGGCAGAAGCAGAGCCCATCTTGACGGGTGAAGAAGCTGGAAAAAGCTTGCGATTTGCACACTTTCATCCAACAAGTTCCACTGCTTGAGCCTAGATGTCAAAAGCTCGGCATTGAACTTGGTGAGACCAAGACCTCTAATCAAGTCGTTGAGGTCTTTTTGGCTGGGATAGTATGGGTTTCTCTCCTCAGCTCCACCTCTGAAATTTTCATCCGGATCTACAATGTCTTCCTCGCTCTCTGACTTGCTGCTGTCTTCTAAAGGCGGCTGCTCTCTCTGGGTACGGGGAGCTCAAGACAGTGTGGCACCGGGGCGATGGATGAAGGAAGGTCCGGATACGTGATAGCAGGTGCATTTCTTGCCAGTCCGACTTTTGGAAGGGTCCACCATGCAGAAGTAGTACTTGCTTCAGTGTTCAGTGGGTTCCCGCCAAATTCTTTGGATAGCGAACTGTACCATCCTACAAAAATACATTTATTTCACCCATGACTAATGTGTAAGAGATTCTCGCAATATTTTTCATATATGATATATTTGTTCAATAACACTGAAAATCATAAAACATTTTAAAATTAAAAACGTTTACAATTTTGAAAATTTTAACAAATTTTATAACATAATATTCAGAGCAACAGTTGCCCACCTTACGTTCCAGAGTTTTCTGCAGTGCTCGCAGGTGAAATGAGGTGACCAGGATTTGTCTTGATCCCTGACAGGCATGCCGAAATATGCCTTGTAGGCCTCACACATCTTAGTAGATGCTTCCACAAAGCACTTTTTCGCTCTTGTCATGATAAATTTTCCGCAGACATAGCAAAATTCGTCTGCCGGATGCTTGCAGCCTCTTGATGCCATCTCAGAAAATGCAGATATGTACCCACTTAGGTAGCTGGAACTAAACTGAACTGGTGGACTTATGGCCCTTGTATTTATATTACTATTTATCTTACTAGAAAGTTGTAGAAGTTGCTCCAAGTTTACTCAGCACTGAATCTGTATGGAATGTTCTGGCAAATAGGTAAATTTCAAAATATCACTGCCCTGGTCACAAAAGCATAGTTTGTGGGGAATTATAGCCATTTTCTATACTTTTGAGGCATAACAATTAGGAAATAACACTTACTACCCAGGAACAAAACAAATTTGTTAAACGGTGTTATTGACATACAATATATTTCTATACCACAGGTTAACAGTAAAATAAATATTATATAATGAACTTTTTCACAGTTCTCAGAGAGTATAAAGAACATTTGGGAAGATAGAATCAAATTGAGAAAGAGACCCAACAGCAAGGAGATATATAGACGTCTCTGTGATATTAGTAATAGAGAGGCACAACCTTGTAAACCGATCCTTTTTGTCAAAGCAAGTTTCCAGTCATTAGCACAGAGATATGCTAGATGTGCACCCTTATCGGTCTTAAAGAACTCATAAAGTATAACTGCACAAATTAGTCTAACATGACATTACTATATACTACTTTTCTCCGTTAACTTTACATTGTCAGAATCGTACAATATTTTATAATATTGAACACTCATATTCCACGCACGTGCACGACACATGTACCTAGTGATGTCTAGCACTGGGGCATCATGCCGCAGACATGTAGCATGATGTCCCACCCAGTCACATTATCCTTACACCAGGCCGACCAGTCCTAACATTAACCTCTTAATGCTGAGCGCCAAGCGAGGCAGCGGTTAGTACCATTTTGTACGTCTTTGGTATGACTCGGCCGGGGATCGAACCCACGACCTCCCGCATCCGAGGCGGACGCTCTAACCACTACGCCACCGGAGCGGTTGTACCTAAAGGAAATAGTTTGTAAACAAACCATGTACACTCATGTAGCAGACTTTAGGTTTAGTTTATTATACTTGTTTGTGGTTGAACTAAACCAGCAGTGTCGTGTATTTGAAAGAAAAGATGATAAACTGATGTGGACGAAATGAAATTATAAAATAAGCAAACGAATAAACGTGATATTTACAATGTCCACAACAAACGTGAAAGACGCAGTATTGAAAATATCATTCTGATCATTTAAACAATTATTGAGGAGAAATATTAGTAACATTTCGCTAATGGAATTGTTCAGACTATGACAAGTGATCCCTGGGGTATATAAAAATAGCATAAAAAAGCATACTGAGGGCAAGGGCTATCGCATATCTGTCAGATACGTACCATTTTCTACGTGAAAGTACTAAATTCGTGGTGAAAAAAGGAAATGAAGGTCTTGTTGGAAAAGTAAGAGCCTCAGAGCAAATAAGCCAAGACGACGAAGAATTTTTACTTCCGCTGGGTGAATGTATTGTGATACACCAGATGCTTTAGAGTTTTCCGCGTTAACTTTGTTGATACAATGTTTCGGAATTAGGCTAGTGATAGACGCAGTGATACTGAGTACAGGTCATAATATAACTGGGGAAGCAGTGCAAGTGACGACGCTTAAACATATCTTCTTTAGCTGGTAATAAGAATGGCGAAAATATACTTACATTTTTGCATCTTGAATTTCCTCAAAATGTACTTTCTTCGTTCTGCAAATCCGAATTACATGAGCTATGTCTTGGGTTCTAAAGATTGCCTACACATTTATCGAAATGTAATTTCGGCTACGATCCATGTGCATTTTACTTACTGCACTCGAAATGAACGTGAAATTCCACAGCGTCTCTTTGATAATTACAACTGAAAGAGTTCATATTTTCCCACATTATGATTCCAAACATTCAATGACAGAACGGAAACACGCAAGCAGCTGAGTCAAAACGTGTCAGGCTCCCTGCTCAAATCACAGATACATGTATTTTGTGTGGAATTGAAAGAGGTAATAAATCCAGAGGAACTGAGTAGAATCGACATGAAAAAAAAAAAATGCCCACAAAAAAAAAAAAAACATTCATTCCAGACCAACTGGAAAAGATGTTGCAATGCGATTTCATTCACAATATGACGCTAAATTTAAATTTTAAGCCGACAGAAAGCGGCAATTCTTTTTGAAAGTGATGTCGAGCACGCGACTAAGTTTAATTTCCGCTGGCGGGGTTATGTGCGCATTAATATTGTTGTTGTGTATTGATGAATCTGCGCTTGTGTATTTTTTCGGAATACAGCATACATTCGTTTACTTTGTTTCTTATAGTGTATTGTTTATATCATTAAGCGTTAGATAGAACAAGAAAATGAGTATATAATGAAAAGGTTACTGCATTTGTATGGGAAAATAAAAACTCGTTTTCTCGGATGAATACTCTCACACCCAAGGTCGTGCAGTATTAATCCGAAAAAAACTCGTTCATATTTTCCCATACAAATGAAGTAACCTATAATTACTAATGTCATCACAAATTTAATATGTATTTTGAAATCTAGACGCTATATCTGTCATTCTGAAGTCCATGAGAAATATCATTTTATTTATCGTTGATAGTTATTTTAGTCGTTAGATTCATTTACAATTAGCTTTTTCATTATTCGTTTAAGGAAAATGTATGCTAGATAATAGTCAGGTTGTTTAGATTCTTGCTAGAGAAGACAATTTGCACTTGAAAATTAACATGTACAGATAATGATAAATAAATTAAATTTATTTGGATGGTAGGTACTTTTGTTTGCATTTATCTGTATGGTTGTGGAAGATGTTTTGGAATATAACTGATTTAACAACTACATTCTTTTGTCCTTTCCTTCACATAACTAATTAAAGTTTAGCAAATAAAATAACAGTTGATAATAGCAGATACTGACATAGTAGCACACAGCGTTTTCATAACTGTTTGCACGAAGAGGAGTTTGGACCTTTTATCTTAGGACGCATTCCTTTGAAAGAATTTCATATAATAACTTATCAGACAGATTTAGACTTATCATTTGCCTACAACACAAACTTCCTTACAGCATTATGATCACAGCCCGACCTTCGATCATTCTAATAAGCTTCAAGCATCCTTTCATGCTGTTCTGTTGTATCTTCTTATTATCAGGCTATTTTATTAATCACATATTCTATTTAAAATAAAACCACATAATAGTTCCATTGTTTAGATCCATAATTCAATATAAGCCCCAGTGTTTTGTCTCTTAAATTCTGACTTAGACATGTACATTTTCTTACATTGCACATCTCATTAAAATATTGAATAAATATCACCTGGATCGCTAGTAATAACGCAACGGCGGGTTAAATATAAACAAAAACTGTTGTTGTATCATCAAACACCAATTTTTAGTGGCTTTTGATTCTTGGTACTTCGTCATCTGATTTGTTATTTTAGATGAATATATATAAACTTTGGTAGTTAAGAAGTACGACCCTTGGACTCGCAACCCAAGGGTAGCGGGCTCTGTACCTTCTAAGGCGAGCCTCGTTCGGCTTGTTCCTTGTGTCACTGAGAAAGGCACTTTGTTGCCATTTCCTCGTAGGGCCGATAATTTATTTAAAATATATCAAGTGTTGGTACTTGTAATTCGATATTACCCTAATAACTCTTTAATCAGGCCTTCGCTCTTCCACATCAGTGGCTGTCGACAACTAATCAGCCATTAAATCCTTTCTATTAGGCTCTGATAGCGGCTGTGTTGCTTAAGCTGTCTCTCATTCTCTGCAGGATCATCTTCTGGCAACGACCCGACTACTCGCCTATTCACACACACACATATCAGCGAGTGTATATACACTGGACAGTCTGCCAGCTTCTTCCTTTGCAATAGGCAGGGTAACAAGCATTGGAATTCTGTTTATGTAAGTATGCGATGTTATGTTATGACCTTGTTGTGTTTCTACATTACCTTGCGTTACTTTTTTTTTGTTATATAATTATAATTGTTTTTAGAAAATATTTAGAAAAAGGGACATTATTTTGTTTCAAACAAATGATGCCGAGCTAAAACTCCTCAGAATGTTAAATGAACACAGTTTTATATATAGTGTTGTATGCTCGGATGATTCAATTAAGAACAATTTGTTAATTTCATTTTAAGTGATATCACCAGGATCCACTGACTGTGATCGCTACTATTCCCAGATAATAGTATATAACAGTATATTGCTCTCGCACATTTACAATATAATGTTTTCACATGTACAATAATATTGTGTGCATATTTATAGCAATAATAAACCGTAATCCTATGCTAAGGATTCTGAATTGTAGAGAATAAGGAAATAAACTAAGAAAGATGAATAGAAATGGAACATTTCTTATTACTTTGTTTTAATATGGTAGTATCAGACAGTCATTTCGCTTTTTGTCCAAATGTATTGGCATATCAAATTGCTTTCTACCAACACTTTGAAAGCCATGTTATTTTTAATATAGTTGGCATGTATGTATGTATGTATGTATGTATGTATGTATGTATGTTTGTATGTATGTATGTTTGTATGTATGTATGTATGTATGTATGTATGTATGTATGTATGTATGTATGTATACATTTGAGCCAGAATTCGTCACATGACTTCTAATACGTCTCTGTTTTCTTAAAACAAGTAATAGAATCTGGTGTCAGGCAACAAGCTTTGTAAAATTCAACAAACAATTTATTTTCCTAGAATACAAAATGAAAATGTAGAAAAGGAACTAACGGTTTTGCGAATTAAAACCAAAATAATCCGAGAATTACAAACAGAAGTCCTAATGATTAAAGTTTTGAATAAACTTGAGTGGAAATCCAAATTAAATCAAACGCTGGTAGTATTGATGTGCTGTGGTGGCCCGTGTAGTCTTGATGTGCCAACAGCGTTTCGGTTGGATCATAATAATGCAATCCGAGAATATATCCGAGGATATCCGAAATTTCATTATAAATTCTAGTCTCAGTTTTCAAGAATTATATTTTTGATGCTCTCTTTGTATTTCCAGTGAATAAATAATTTGAATAAATAAAATTCCTGCCCAAATGAACTTCTGGACACAACAACAATACAATTAAGTCTTCTCAGATATTAAAGCAAGAAAATTAATTTTTCCAGCAAGAAGATTATAGAGACCTCTACCTGACCACAGGTCACAATCAGCATTTTCTAAAACAAATATTACCCAATGGAAAATTTCATTCAGGAAAGATACCCATGCTTACAAAATGAAATCGTAGTTCTAATTAGAGCTCTGTTACTACAATTATAATATAGAATGTGGATTACATCAGGTAGGCCAGGTATATTTTGAAGGGAATTCCAATAAACCTGACCCAGACCCAAATAAATACGTTTACCTCAATTAATAATGATCCTAATATTAAGCCCATACACATAGAGAATATTTTAGCTATGTATTAGTTGTTTATAAAATTTCAAATCAAATCAATGATTCGGGTAAAGTAGAAAAAATAAACTTGATTTTGGCCAAGGTCAAATCCAATATACAATTTTACATGATCAATAGCATATGATGAACTAAACGTTTGTTTGTTTGTTTTTTTTTAAAAACCCAAACAACTAACAAACAAATTCAATATACATAACACTACCCAAATCTTGCAGCCTGAACTTTAATATATTTAATTTTTGGAATGTGCTCACATTAATAAGGCCACCAATTTCAGAGGGTCAGGTCCAAAAATGCCTATTATGAAAAAAAGTTACCTTTCAGACATTTTATGAATTTGAGTTTCCATTACCAGCTAAGGTCATATTCCAAGACAACTTGTATAGTGAATGTATCGAAGTAATATTCTAAGATCGCTTAGGTTCGCAACTGAAGCATTGACCCAGAAAGCAAGAATTGGTAATGTCTGTCCCAAGCTCTTAATATTTGTCCTAAAAACGTTTGGGGTTTAACGCCATCTCTCAGCGTATGATAGGATGTACATGGCTTCCAATGTATGAGTGGTGGAAGAAGAACCCGGGGAAACCCCGGGAAGAGCCAAATCTCACGGGAAGCTACTGACAAGCTTCCTCACATATCCACACTGGCCGAGGATGAAAATTAAACTCTTGCGGACAGAAGTGAGATGGCAAATGCATTTAGACTACTCCCCGACCCAGTAATGAAAATATTTGAGTCCTAATCGTAAAAGTGTTGTGATGGTTTGAAATGTCCGTTAGAATAATATATTCCTATTATACTTACATGGTAAATGTACTGACAGCTAATAACGTCACAAAGACGTCATGATGTAATGTAACTCAAAGACATAACGGCCGTGGTTTCCGAATGTATGTCAAAAGTCATTTCACTCAATTTGTCTGCAGTTTTGTCCAGTAAAATTAATTTCGTGTCATGTCCTAAATATAATTTTCCTGCTACATTCGGGTTCAAAGGACACACAAACGACAAGTAAGGGTCCAACAACTTTATGTAAAATAAAGCTAACATCTTCACAAAAACCAAAACCAGTGTTGCTTACAGTACCAAGCCCAGCTACATAACTGCCTGCTCTCCAGCTCTGCTCTTGTTTTAGTAAGGGTTAGAGATAAGGTATTTTAACTAATTTAACATTTGTGCCTTAGTCAAGGGCATGAACTGGTCCTGGCTCAGTTAGACATGGGAAGATAAACAACAGAACGGAACCTGTTGATAGTCTCTGGTATAAAATATCCAGAATGCTTGGATTAATGTTCTGGACAACTGTCACTACTAACAGCTAGAATCTGATACAGGCACTGAGAGTGAAATCATACTTATAACACCTCCCTTGTTAAGAGGAAACTTTATGTTTTCGATACCATAATTTTGTTTTTAATAAAATAACTTGCTGGTTTGGTACATCAGTAAAATGATAAAACTTGTAGAAAGCTTACGTTACTACTAAAATGCATAAAGCTTAGAGTCACTACTGTTAAATTCTGTACAAGAGTCTTGAATTCCATCAATGACCATCCAGAATAGATGTAAGCCAACAAACTGGTTACTTTCTATATCCGAAAAAACTCCTTATGATTCCGAAAAAATAGAACACACTGAAGTTCGAAAAATCCAGGAATCCTGAGCTATTCCAGTAGTTTGCTCAGCGCCTTTGGGGTGTACTAAGCACGCCAGCATCTTTTGTAGTTTAATTCCTACATACTTCAGTTATACGCGCGATAATCCATCTGTATTCCCATGTTGTTTGCCGCTCCTGTGCTTTATTTGATTTAACCATGTCAATGGGTTGTGGTCAGTCATGATTTCAAATGTCGTCCCTGACAAGTAATATCTTAACGAATCAATCGCCCATACGATCACAAGACATTCCTTCTCGATAGCTGTTTATTTCTGCTCTCGCGGAAGAAGTTTCCGACTAAGATAGGCCACCGCATGTTCCTCACCTCCACTGTCTGGCTTAGAATGTCCAAATATTCGTTGCCAAGATTGCTAATATCATTTCGTTGCTCCTTCGAAAAGTTGACCCCAGCTTAATAACAGTGTCACCTTCACCAGCTCTTGGAGGAAAATAAATATCCACACCATCGTTATCGTCTGCCTGCGTCGCCAGCAACACAACACGCTTGTATCCACGCAGTAAGTTTACATGATAGGTTACCGTACCGTTCCTACCGGGTACAGATACCTGGTAGTTAACATCGTTTACCTTTCGGACCACACGATAAGTTCCCTGCCATTGTGCCTTCATCTTGGACGAACTTGATGGCAAGAGAATAAGGACTTCATCCCCTGGACTAAATTCTCTTGTCTTCACGTGACGATCGTACATTGCATTGATTTCCTTTGGCGATTCAACTGTTTATCTTTAAGAAGAATTCCGATGTCGGCCAGCTTCTCATGCATATTCACAATATGCTCCACAGCTGTCTTCTTCCTGACATCCTTTACTCCCATAAACAATCCTTGAACATTTGGCATTGGCCCTCTACTCGGCCAACCATGAAACACCACTGGGTCTTTCTCAAAGGGTGCGAATCCGGTTTACTCAAGTGGGACTTCACGGTATTTAAACAACAAAAATTGTAACATCCCATCCCATTCATTCTTGATGACTGTACAGAACTTCCGCAACATTGATTTCAACGTCCCGTTAAAACGTTCTAACTTTCCATTCCTTTGTGGGTGATAAGGCGTTGTTGTAAGTCCATGGATACCCAATAGCTCATACAACTGTTTCAGTAAGGTGCTAGTGAAGTTGGTCCCTTTGTCTGTTAGTATGACCCTTGGAAAACCGACACGGCTAAACAACTCAATCAGTGCTCTAGCCACACTCGTTGCCTCCATATCCTTCTGAGGAAAAGCTTCGGGATATCTCGTTGCATCATCAACCACTGTCAGAATGTATTTGTGTCCAGACTTCGTTCTAGATAACGGTCCTACAATATCCATTGCAATTTTTGAGAATGGGTCTGTTATCACCAGTGGGCAAACCATTGGTGCTTTCCAACCTGCAGCCCGTTTTGCTGTCATCTGACATTCATGACACGATGTATGATATCTTTTTACATCTGAAAACATTCCAAGCCAAAAGAACGATTGGAGAATCCTCTCTTTTGTTTTCTCTATACCCAAGTGACCTGCAAGGGGTCGATCGTGTGCCAGCTCCATTACCATTTTTCGTAATCCTGCTGGTACATAAATTTGCTCCCCTCTACGCGAACCATCGCCAGATAGCCATTTCCGCCGCAAAACATCATTCTCCCAGAAGAATGCCATTGGCTCCTCCCCAACCTCTTGACGAGTAGCAAAGGACTTCTCTCTAGTACTTTGTAATGAAATATCTACAACCTGTAGGTTCGACAACATGTCCGCATTCATTGCTGAAAGTTGGTCAACTTCAATGCCATCACGCTGATCAGTATCTACTGTCTTGTTGCTGTTATTGACAACTTCATTCTTATCCTGATCCTCACATTGGTCAGTATTTTCAATAGTCCTCTCATCGTCGAGTCCTTTTACCATCGACCTCGTAACAGCAAATGACCCCTTTTTGCTAAGTATATCCATCCCCAATAGGGCTTCAGCGGCTAAATGTGAAACAAGCCCCACTTGCTCTGGTCCCTTATAATGCGTAGTGTCGATATTTACCACATCCAGCTGTGCGGTAAATGGCTGACCCACTGCTGTGTATAACGTAACTTTGTGTACCTCCAGCTTGCAACTCTCGTCAACGAGATCTTCTCTTATCAAGGTCAAATCTGAGCCAGTGTCCTTCACAAACATGATCTCGCGCCCATTTACACATCCAGTTTCCGAAATAAGCCTTTCACCAATTGTTGGCTTAACAAAACAAGTTTCTGGGTTGCCACGATGTTTCGTATCATATGTTGGACAATACCTTGCAATATGTTCCCATTGCTTGCATCGATAGCACTGCCTATTCTTATGTCTGGAGTGGTAGTTCATCGATGTTAGTTTAGCTTGCTGCGGTAAGTTCTGAATATTCGTGTTGTTACTATTTACATTTATATTTTGACGAAACTTATTCTTCTGCCATTGCTGTTGTACATTGGTGGGAATCTAATCTTTTGTAGCCTATACAACCGGACTAGAGCCCTTGTTCCTCCTAATCCACTGAGTCTGATCTTGTGGCAAGGCTTTCAAGAAAAATTCCTCACGGAGACAAATAAATGGGTCACGACAATCCAAGAAACGCTTTATGTGTTGATCAATCCTGGCCATCAGACCACGATACGTCTCTATGCTTTCCTTCGTCATGCTCACCAACGCAGTGAAATGTTCATGTGGTCTCTTTCCAAAGCGATCAATTAGTCCTTTCCTGAGTTCCAGGTAATCGCTACCAGCTTGAGTTTCAACATATCTAGCCTCACCTGTCAAAAGAGTTCTTAGCTGTAATATTTTCAACTCGTCAGACCACTTAGCATGCTTTTCAATTCATTCAAACTCTGCTAGGAAAGTCACAATATCTTCTCCTCGTTCATGGTCCTATGCCTGAAACTTTACCTTAAATGGCATTGATGATGTTTTTTCCGTCGCGTTTGTTTGATGTTTTACTCTTTGTAACTCAATTTCCAAAGGCTTCATTTCAAATCTTAATTTCTCTTTTCCATTTCCCATTCAAACTCCTTCTGTCTTAACTCCAGTTCTCTTTTATTCTTCTTTATAAGTGGTTTTCGTTTTGTTTCCTTGGGTGGTTGCAAGTGCTCAAGGTTAAGTTCCTCTTCATACTCCGGAATTTCGTTATCCATAAATTCCATCAAATTATGTGCTGCCGCTTTTCTTTTGTGGTCGTTCTGAAGCAACTGTTGCTATCTCAACTTCGTTGTCATCAAAAACCGACATACTGATAAACTATATGTACGTCCTGTAAGTTCTATCACTATTCACAGCCACTGGACTAGCTTTTCTTATCCACGAGTTTTCTGGGCTTATACGTGTACACTCGTTACAGTGATACACACTTTGCACTTAGCAATCAATAACTGTACGTTATACACACAGTACAACCAGTCACTGCTAATATTACTCACAGATTCGCTGAATTCACAGCTTTCAGAATTGTCGAATACAATTCCAAAGTATTGAGCAATTCCAAATAATTCACACAGAATTATTGGAATCCCACCGCTGCCACCAAAATGTTACATTTGGGTTCAAATGACACACAAACACCAAGTAAGGGTCCAACAACTTTATGTAAAATAAATCTAAAATCTTCACAAAAACCAAAACCAGTGTTGCTTACAGTACCAAGCCCAGCTACATAACTGCCTGCTCTCCAGCTCTGCTCTTGTTTTAGTAAGGGTTAGAGATAAGGTATTTTAGCTAATTTAACATTTGTGCCTTAGTCAAGGGCATGAACTGGTCCTGGCTCAGTTAGACATGGGAAGATAAACAACAGAACGGAACCTGTTGATAGTCTCTGGTATAAAATATCCAGAATGCTTGGATTAATGTTCTGGACAACTGTCACTACTAACAGCTAGAATCTGATACAGGCACTGAATGTGAAATCATGCTCATAACATATCCTTTGGAGTGAAATTTATGGACCTCGTCTAATAATTGACGCCAGATAAGCCTATCCACAAATATTAATGTCAGTAATAGTGAGGTGGTATAAAGAGCCAATTGAAAAGCACTATTGATACATTGTGTCAAAAAACAAAATTGTCTGTAATGTTTAAATTCAACTAACGTGCTACTGTGACGCCAAACATGTTGGAAACACCTACACCTCTTTCGTCGATAAAAGCGGGAAATTCTTTTTATACTCACTCTAAAGAGATAAAACTACTGGAACAAAAATATTTATGTGCCTTTTTTGATTATATTATCTGGTGAAATAATCGTGTCCTGAAGTAATAAAATTATAAAATTTTGATTTAAGTGAAAATGCAGCCTCCCTACATCTCCCTTATCAAACGTTAACTGACTCAAAGCTTCGAGAGATTAAATGATTAAATTAGTCAGCGATGTTCCTTCATTTCAAAGCAAAATGTTACTTATTATAAATTTTTAAACTTATCATATATATATATATATATATATATATATATATATATATATATATATATATATATATATATATATATATATATATATATATGTTGCATGTAGATGAAAGCAGTACAGAGCAGCAGGTTGGTTTTCCTCTTCTTCAGTCAATCAAATCAATCAATCAATCAATTGGTAGTCTCTCGGGGGCCGAGGAAGACATGTTGTGCAGTCTCATCAACGATGGACGCGTATGTGGCTCCGGAGTCCAAATTCCGATGAACACAGGCGGCCGCAGGTGGGGCGTGGGACACCGGTACTTGGGGGTGGCTGAGACGCAGCTTTGTGAAGTCTCTCACGGGCTGCAGCAAGACGCTGGCTGCGGTCAGCCTCGAAGGTGGAACTGGCTTTTCTGGTCAGGACTCGCCAGTGACCTCTGTCTGAGGCAGCGAGCTCGAGCTGATGCGGTTGAAGGTCTGCCCATTTGATGTGCATCTTGAGGTTGTCTTTGTACCTCTTGTGAGGGCGGCCTTGGTTTCGGTTGCCTTGGACTAGCTCGCCAAAGAACAGTTGCTTTGGGATTCGGTTTTGAACCATGCGGATGACATGGCCGGCCCAACGAAGCTGGGCCTGGATCAGTTTGGCTTCGATGCTTGTTGTGTTTGCTCTATCAAGGACTTCCTGGTTGGGGATTCGGTCATGCCACTTGATCCTCATGATGGCTCTCAGGGAGCGCTGGTGGAATTGTTCCAACCGACTGATGTGCCTTCGGTATACAGTCCACGTTTCACAGCCATACAAGAGAGACGTCAGGACAACTGCATTGTACACCTTCAACTTTGTTGACAAGTGTATATCCTTGTGCTGCAAGACCTTGGTTTGAAGTCGTCCGAGTGTTTGGCTGGCCTTTTGGATCCTCGCAGTGATCTCTTTGTCCAGGGAGCCATCATTGGATATTGTGCTGCCTAGGTATTTAAAGCTGTCCACATTCTTCAGCTGCGTGTCGCCGATGGTGATGCAGGGTTGTGAAGGGACAGTGTTTGGGGCAGGCTGGAAGAGTACTTCTGTCTTTCCTAGGCTAATTGTGAGTCCGAACAGATTGGAGGCTTCAGAGAACTTGTCCACAATTGTCTGTAGGTGAATCTCTTCATGGGCCATGAGGGCACAGTCATCTGCAAAGAGTGCTTCAGTGACGAGTCTTTCAAGCGTCTTGGTTCTAGCAGTTAGGCGTCTGAGATCAAACACTGATCCATCCAGGCGATATCTAATGTAGATACCAAGGTCAAGGTCATGGATGGCGTGGAGCAGTACCTGCGTGAAGAAGAGGTTGAAGAGCACCGGAGCGAGTACACAGCCCTGTTTGACACCATTAGATATGGGGAATTTCTCAGAGGGTTCACTGTCTGAGAGAATCTCTCCAGTCATGTCATCATGGAAAAGCCGGATGAGGTTGGTAAACTTCTGAGGACAACCAAGCTTCTTGAGTATTACCCACAATGCGTCTCTGTTGACTGTGTCGAATGCCTTCGTCAGGTCCACGAAGACGGCATACAGATTCATGTTCTGCTCAAGGCATTTCTCTTGGACTTGTCTTACTGCGAAGTTCATGTCAGCAGTGCTACGGTCTGGGCGAAAACCACATTGAGACTCAGGTAGGTTATCTTCTGACAATGATGCGATAAGTCTGTTGAAAATGAGGCGAGCAAGTATTTTGCCAGCTATGGAGAGTAGGGAGATGCCTCTATAGTTATTGCAGTCCGCACGTGTGCCTTTATTCTTATAGATGGTTACAATTGATGCGTCGCGGAGGTCGTCTGGCATCTCCTCTCCGTCCAGATGCTGGTTAGCACATCGTGGAATGCCTCTAGAGTCTGTTCACTGAGAGCCTTGTACACCTCCACTGGGATGCCATCCTTACCAGGTGCCCTGCCACAGTTCATTTGTTTAATGGCCGTCCTCAACTCCTCTATCGTTGGCGGAACATTCAGTTGGTCATGCGTTGGCTGTTGGGGTATTTGTTCAAGAGCAGAATGGCTAACTGATGAGGGCAGGTTTAGGAGCTGGCTAAAGTGCTCTTTCCATCTGTCCTTAATGCCAGCCTTGTCCTTTATTAGTGTACTGCCATCTGCAGCAAGCAAAGGGGCAGAACCAGACTTTGAAGGGCCGAAGATTGACTTGATGGCACTGTAGAACTCTTTGGAGTTGTTAGTGTCGGCATAGCGTTGCACTTCATTAGCTTTCCTTTCCCACCACTGGTCATGCATCTTGCAGATTTCTCTCTGAGCCTCAGCTTGATAGGATTTGAAGCGGTCTTTTTTGGGGATGGAGTTTGGGTCATTCTGCCAGTCCATGAATGCTTTATTTTTTCTGGCAAGCAGATCTTTAATGGCATCGTTGTTCTCGTCGAACCAGTCTTGATGGATTCGCTTCTTGGGGCCCAGAGTCGCCATAGCTGTCTCTCTTATAATGTCCCTGAGCTTGTTCCATTTCTCGGAGGCACTTCCATGTAAAGGTCCGTTGGTAGACATTTTTTCATCTAGGCTCTTCTGGAAATCAAGCTGGATGGAGGACTGCTGCAGTTTGACAATGTTGAAGGCTGTGCTTATATGCTTAGGGCGCCTTGGGTGATGTGGGGCAATGCGCAGTTTTAGGGTGGTTCGGACAAGTCTGTGGTCTGTCCAACATTCCGCTCCTCGCATGGCCTTGGTGATGAGGACATCCTGAACATCGCGCTGACGGACTATTACATAGTCGATTAGGTGCCATTGGCGAGATCTGGGGTGCATCCAGGTGTTCTTGTGTTTGTTCGCCATTCTGAACATTGAGTTTGTGATAAGGAGGTCAAATTCTGCGCATTTGCTGAGTAACAGCAGGCCGTTGTTGTTCATCTTGCCGACACCGTGCTTGCCAAGTCCACCTTTCCATTGACCATAGTCACAGCCAACACGGGCGTTGAAGTCTCCCAGTAGTATGATTTTGTCATCAGCTGGAATTGAGCATAGTACAGAGCTAAGGTCCGCATAGAACTGCTCGATGGTTGCCGCTGGGCTCGTGAGGGTAGGGGCGTAGGCGGTGATGATTGTTGCGTTTGTGGCTTATAGGTAGCCGCATTTTCATTAGCCTCTCATTAATACCAACAGGCAGGTCCGGAAGCTGCTTCAGAAGGCTTGATTTGATAGTCAGGCCGACTCCGTGTATCCTGTCTTCGTTTTGGGCTTTTCCTTTCCAGAAGAAGGTGTAGCCGCTTGCAAGCTCCGTCAGAGAACCCTCTTCTGCAAACCTGGTTTCACTCAAGGCCGCAATATCGATACTGTAGCGTGAAAGCTCCTTAGCAATTAGGGCTGTTCTCCTGTAAGGTCTTGCTATGTTCTTATTGTCCATAAGAGAACGGATGTTCCATGCTCCAATAATAAGTTTCTTTCTTTCTTGGTTTCGACCGCAGATGTGGATGATCTTGCCAGCCGCGGCAAGCTGGCCAGATTTTGAAGGGCAGGCTATTTTTTAGGCCACCTTTTCAAGGCCCCTCCCTATACAGGGTGAGCAGCGCTGTCCTAAAAAGGTCTGCTCAGTCGCCCTGGATGATGCCGAACTGTTCCGCTGCCCTGGGTACAGAGCAGAGCGACCATTTGTCCAAGGGCCGCCTACGTGCAGGTCTCTGACTACAACTCCCAGTGGTCACCTCCACCTGTTGCTTCGCCAGTCGCCCATCGCCGTAGGACTTTGGTAGGTGATGATGAGTGAGATGATGCTGGATGATGAGTGCACAACATAACCTGTGCGTGAAGGAGATTTAAGTGAAACAGTCTTTGCACAGAGACAGCCACACTCTCTCGGCCTTGGTAGTTGGGACCCAGTGGTACGAAGATTCGTCACGGCTGGTTACTACTTCGGCTGCATTGAATGGCCATGACGTCTTCAGTGCCTAGTCATGCCCTGTGCTCTCCACAAAGCGTTTGCAGATTCGCCTTCTTGGCCGTTGGATCATACAGTTGATCTCTTCCGCCCAGTCTGCCGAAGCTGGCTTTGCATGCAAGGATAGGCAAGCTCCTAACTAACCGAGGGTTTGAGACCCGTCGGCTACCCTCACACCTTCCCCGACAGCAACCCTCTGTACCATTAATATCTCTTGAAATTACGTCACGTATTGTAAATATTACATAAATGATAATACTAAAAATACATCGATACAGTCTAGTTATGTACTGATGTCAGGGCCGGATTGGGGCCGATTGGATAGATTTGGCCCAATCGGGCCCCGCGTTAATAGGTGCCCCGATCATTAGTAACTTATAAAAATATATCTATAGAGAGAAATCTTTGAAGCGATGGAAGAAAATTTTAAGTTCAATATCATATAAAACTTGTTTAAAAGTTTATTTCCAATTGCCGAGCTCATAGAGGGCCCTGCGGGTAAATCCAGGGGGCCCGGCCAAAATGATCCCAATCGGGCCCCGCGTTTGCTAAGAGGCCGGTGCTGACTGATGTTATATAATATGATGAACAGCGTTCAAGTGACCATGTGTGTTATGCGTTCCACTGGCAAAAGGTCAAAAGTCAGCTTTAAATAATTTTTTTTTATTGTAACTGATTGTATTAGTTAGCAGACAGATGAAATATATAATGAAAAATTATTGAAATGGAACAATCGTATTTACAAGTTTGAGATATTTACAAGTTTGATTTTCGTAACTACCTGTTTTACAGCTACATTAAATCATCAAATGAAAACCTTTCAGATGGACCATTTTGGTCGGATGAGTATGTTTAAATATATGCCAACATGCATACAAATCATACGTTATATACACATCATACATCGTACACACATCATACATTGTACACACATCATACATTGCACACACATCATACATTGTATACACATCATGCATTCTACACATATTATGCCTTCCATACATATCATACATTGTACACACACATAATAATAATAATAATAATAATAATAATAATAATAATGAGGACTTTGTATAGCGCCTAATCTTTAGAAGCTCTAAGCGCTTTACAACATTTGACAACGCTTAAAAAAACAAATATAATGATATGGTTACAAAATTAAAAACAAACACCACGAAAGTAGAAACAGAAAATATGCTGTAAATATTTAAGGCAAGGATACATTATTAGGTCTTTAAGTCTGTTCTTGCAGTTGAAATAGGTGAGTTTTAAGAGCGCTCTTGAATGAGATCACTGTGTCTTTGTGTCTAAGTGCAGTGGGCAATTCGTTCCAAGTTGCTGGGCCCTGGTATGCAAAAGAGCGTTGTCCATATGATTTTATCTTCATAGTGGGAATAATGAGAATACGAGTGTCAGAAGAGGAGCGTAAGCATCTTGCAGGTGTGTACACATGGGTGAGGTCAGATAGGTATGTTGGACTGGAGCCCGTCAGTGAAACGTAGCACAGAGAACAAATTTTGTGTTTAATTCTGGATCGTATGGATAGCCAGTGTAGGGTACAGAGTAGGGGAGAGGCGTGCTCTGATCGTGGTACTCTAAGGATGATCCGAGAAGCTGTGTTTTGAACTTTTTGAAGTTTTTGAAGTAGATATTGAGACGAACCAGACAGAATTGAGTTACAGTAGTCCAGTCTTGAAAGTACTAAGGAACACACAAGTGTTTTAGTGGCATCAACTGAAAGATACTTGCGAATGGAGCTGATTCGTCTCAGCTCAAGATATGCAGCCTTGCATATGTTCATGACATGTTGGTGCAACGAGAGAGTACATTTTACACACATCATACATTGTACACACAGCACACATTGTACACACAGCACACATATCATACATTCTACGCACATCATACATTCTACACATATCATACATTGCAGAGATCGTCGACTGACTATTCTTTATTCCTTTATATTACTTTTAAGTTTGTGTATGAAAGAGTCACTATGCAAAATATGACCGTGATACGTATTAGATTATATTAAACATTCGTACGGTATTATTTGTCTCTTTATGCTTGAGACAAAGTAATGTTAATCACATGACGTTTGGGTTTAATGATCATACATTGCAGCCATGACATCTTTGTTTAGGGAATCAGCGATACATGAGAATGGCAGTTATTGTGGGTGAGGATGGAAACAAAACAGGCCGTCAGATACAAGTATATTAGAAACTCAGTGTTAATAATTTTACGTAGGACTAAAATATTAAAATATCTGACCGGGTTATATGATTCTTCTGAGTGAGCAATAGTATACATTTTATTAGACAGTTGTTGGTGCACTGTGGTCGTACCACGCCTCTTTGTCACTTAATACAGTTAATGACAACTCTAAGAGCTCTTTTCGACCTGCTCCATATGTCGTTTATGTAAAAGGTATACGAGATTTGAGTGCTTTCAATGTAATGCAGTCCACATTTGCTAAATTATTTTGCGTGCAAGCTTATACAATTTATAATACATTTCAATTAAGAATATGGGAATAAAATATAGAAGGGGGATTCGTCTTAGTGAAAATTAATATTCCTTTTTGAAACTGTTTATAAATAAAGTTATGAAATATTTTCTCCTTCTATGCCTGACATGAGATAACAACAGAGTAATCTACACGGCTGTTTGATACCAAGTAAAATAAATCATGAGTATGAATCCAAGTGTGTGATGCTATCAGTAAACCGTATCATTATATTTATATCCGAAATATCACATACATCATGTCGTACTATATGTATTCTTGCTATCACACGCTCTTTAAACTCGCAAGGAATAGTCATGTTGGAAATAACGAATAGGATGCTTTGGAGTATTTATGCCCGAAGACCACTGTGAAACATTAATAAACTGACTGGGGTAAATTGCCGCAGAGATGTGGCATTATATCCCACCCAGTCACATTATCCTGACACCAGGCCGACCAGTCCTAACATTGACCTCTTCATGCTGAGCGTCAAGCGAGGCAACTGTTAGTGCCACTTTTATAATTCAGGGGTATGACTCGGCCGGGCTTCGAACCAGGGTTCATATTTGTGTTCCAGCAATATTTCTTTCTGAATTAAAATACTTGAATTAAAACACAAACAGAGAGTGGGAAAACTGGAACACATGTATCTATCCATGCCATGTTTATATAATTACGGTAGTTATCCTAATAGACACTCCAGGGTGGTGAAATTTCCTAATCAGGCGGGCGTTGAATAACGAACATCACTGTTTGACTGAATACGCTCCTAAGTTAAGTTGTTTTGATTTTTCTAACAGTGTTTGGATTG
>JAECUM010042613.1:0-17679 GCA_016617855.1 Megalonaias nervosa
ATATATAAATAAAATGCACAAGTTTTACAAGATGAGGTGTCTTTAGACAACAAATGTTGTTAAAAACTAGACAATTTATCTACTGCTACAATTAAATATGTACAAGGCTTCATGGATGAGTACATACAGGAGTCATACAAACAGTAGTAGTGAACATGTGTAAAACATTATCATTATAGTTGAGTACATGATAACAATACTGTAAAAAGTTGTAGTACAGAATTAAACAAAATCATGCAAATGATTGTTTCTGTAGATCTGCAAACATGTTGGTGGTGGATAGCTCAATGTGATATGGTAAATTATTGATGTACAGCAGAAAGAGTAATGGTCCAAGAACTGATCCTGGTGGAACACCATACTTTATCAGTTTTTTATATGAATATTTATTTAAAATAAAAACTTGTTGTTGTCTGCCTTCAAGATAGGTTTGAAACCAAGGTAAGCTTTCATGGTTAACTTCATATATGCTGTGCTTTTCCAGCAGGATTTTGTGACTTACAAGGTCAAGCGCCTTTGCAAGGTCAAGAAACACTGTGCCTACAGGGTTACCTTGATCTATTGCCGTTAACCAATCATCCACTATTCTAATTAGTGTAGTCTGGCATGAATGTCCTTCATGGGAGCCTGATTGTCATGAATGTAGCAAATCAAATGATTCCAGGTAGTTTCTAAATTCATTACAAACTTGTCTTTCTAATATCTTTGAAAGTGATGAAAAAACTGATTTAGGTCTATAGTTATTCATATCAGAAAGATCTCATTTTTTATGTATTGGAGTTACTTTTGGATATAACTCTCAACTTTCAGCCTTATGGTAATTTATGGAATTATCCAGCAGTTACCAAATAGGATTAACTATTTTACTGTGTTGTCTGAGGAAAATAGGCTCGCCCATAGTTTGTTCAATATGGCACTGTGTTAGTATGGAAACTCCGTTAAGCAAGAAATGTGCAGGCAATGCCAGTGTTATAGCCACTCTGGTCACATTCAGGTTAGAAATTATAAATCCATGAATGAATTGACTAAGTTCTGTGCATTTTTTATCACAGCAAAGATTTTTGTTATTGAATTCAGTAGGGGGGTAAAAACAAACAGGGATTTATGCAAAAGCTATAGTTGTGTTCACAAGATCCTTTCTGACACTACCATAGCTGCCAAGTGTCCTGTTTTTTCCTGTATTTGTCACATATTTTGGATCTGGATCTGAATATGGGTGTACGTTTCTCTTCTTAAAAATCCATTTTTTTTATATAAAAAAAAAAAATTAAAAATTTTCTTGCAATTTTCTATTTAGAATGGGCACCTGGTTCTATTCTGAGAGAAATGTATCACATGTATATAGTGATATAGAGTTCTAAAATATGATTGGTGCCTTCAAAATCGAGGCTACCATGCCAGTCTTTAACCACCATATTGAATTGCGCAAAGCAGTTGCCACTATCACTTTATCTCATCTTCGTAATATTTAACTTCTAGTCATGTTGATAAGGAAAGCAGAAGATTCAGAATTTTCTCCAGCAAAGAAAAGAAAACAGAACAAGATGGACAATTATGCTGTCATGTTTAGATTTGTGAAACCATCTAATAAAGGAGAAAACTTTGCATTTTGCAAATTGTGTAATTGTGATTTCACTATTTTCAAGATGGTCACCATAGTGGTCCTTCTGAAAGTGGAATCTGCACCATTTTTACAAAGAGCTCACTTCATAAAACATAAAATATATTAGTGAAAAGTGCATGTCAATGTGACCATCTGGTCAGAATGAGCAATAATGAAAAGACCTCCAGGAAAGATGGTTATGATGGAAATCAGATCAACACCATTTTCATTTAGGATGAATAATCATACTGGCATGGAGGTACACATGACATAATACAGCATGAAATAGGTAATAAACATGATCTTGCTGCTTCATCATCAACAACACAGCCTGAACTTATAAATACCAGAGAGAACCTTGATGTAATTCGATTGGAAGTTCGCTTTACTAATTTCTTTTTGAAATGAACCTTCTTCTTTCAGTTGCTAGTGTTGCTGGTGATTTATTTTGCACATTTTTTCCAGACTGTAAAATTGCAAAGGGATTACTCATGTGCTAGAATGAAAACAGTTCAGTTAAAAATAAATCGCACAGAATTCAGACTATCAATGAAAGATGTTGCATTGGAATTGATAATAATTGAAAAAAACAAGTGTGGAAAAGGCTCCTATAAACAGCTTGTGTCTGAGTGCGAGTGTGTTGCACTCTTGCACCTTCTGAATGGGAATCTGAATGGAACAGGGTGTCCGTTCAGAAGGTGCAAGAGTGCTACACATGCATCTTTGCCATTAAATATTTAGGTAAGTTATTGTCCTACTTTACTGATGATTGTAGATATTGTAAATAGTTACATATGCATTCAAGTATTAAAAATCAGTATTTGTTCCTGAAAATCGGTGTTTTTGACATAACCAGTCAGTATTTTTGTACTCTGGGGTTGGCAGCTATGCATTGCTGTCATCTGTATGACAAAAAGGGGCAAAAAATCTAAGAAAAACATTACAAGAGCAAAAGTGATTGTTAAATATCAGGGATGGATGGGTACCTGACCCCACCAACCAGACCTGGCCAGGGTTTGCTCCACCCACCTCAGGTAGTAATAAAACAAAAATAAAAAACCCCAAAATTTTGTTGTATGGTTGCCAAAAATGGGGGTGACGGAGAGGGTGAGAAAACTGGACAGTATGGAATAGAGAAACCTGACACTATAACAACTAACCAGGCCAGGTAGTTCCCTGCCAGGTACTTCCACCTGTTACTCAGCAAAATTTCCCTTCCCGTCCAGCTATAGAAAATATGCACATTTTCATATGATCACTGTAACAGTACCAAGTTTTATGGTGATCCACTGAAAACTGTGCTTAGTTGTTGATCTCCTTTGCTAACCGGTGTATCAACTGCTAATAAAATGTAATCTTCTCATTTCCCAATATTTTAATTTTGCCCAACTGGCAAAATACCTCCAAATAACATTTTCAACATATTACCATGGGGCAAACAAACTTGTCTTAAATAATTATATAATTCTTATAATTTTGAAAAATTAATCTTAAAAAATTACTACACTTCTACAAATGATTTGGAGTTTGCACCTATTATCAGGCACATGTTTTTCCACAACATATATTAGTTATGCTTCAATCCTTTAATTACAAGGTTCATAATATTTCAGATGGTGAAAAAATTAGGTTAGAATCTATGTAAAGAATTAATATTTGTCCCCCACCTTTCATGGTGAGGTCATAAAGGTTCATAAAAATTAAATCAGAGTATGACCTTTAAGACAGTGCTGTAAAATAACTGGGCAGACATGGAAAGTAAGCCAAGTTTCATTATTCTATCTCAAAGAGCAAATGGATAAGTGCAGAAAAGGAGGGGAGAATTTATCAGCAACCTTGAAGAAAAAGGCAACTGATACATCAGATGCCACCAAAATGAGAAGTAGGACATATTTCATCCCTATGCCTTAAACAGATGCACGTCTAAGCAGAACAATTTTGATTCAGGACCAACCAGACATCAATAAGTCTTCTGGTGAAAACCCCATATTGATATGATCATTCATTCTGCAGGAGTAGCAATAACAATATTTTCATGACGGCAACTGTGACCTGAGATAGTCATAATGGATGTCTGAGTACCATTTTCATTTAGGACCACATAGGTCCTGGGATGAATGTGTGCATAAAGTTTCATGTCAATCCTCCAAGTAGTTGAGGAGGAGGGGCAATAACAATCTTTGTGCTAACAGATGGCTGGCTGATGGACAATAGACGACAGGTCATCCCATTAAGATCTCCTGGTCTAAGACCAGTAGACCCAAAAAGTAGGAAAACAATAGGGCAGCTGGAAATACTGGTTTTAATACATAAATTATTTGTGAATCCAAAAACGATATTGATGACTTAGTTGAAAACTAAGCATAAGGTCCCTAATGGAAGGTTCTAAAAATAAAACATAAGATACAACATAACATACTTGGAAATTCCTGACTCTTCATCTCGGAAGGGTTGCCAGGCAACAGAAATAGCTGTAAAGCTTTCTTGACAGGCTGTATCTATCCTCCTACATTCTGAAAATTTGAGAAGATATTTTCATTTACTTTGTTAAAAGTTTATTCCAAAAAACTCATGAAAGATGGTGGCTGTAAAATATGTAAGTATGTTTAGAGTTTGATGTCACATCAACTTAATACTGGCTACATAGTTCTCACTAAAAGTGAATTTGCATGAAAAGGAAACAACTACAAAAATCATTAGGAAGCTTAGTCATTTCAAATAAACATCAACATGTAAATGTTGTGGCAAGATTAGATACAAGGGACCCAGCTGGTCTGAGGAGCTCACCTTTACATCTCACCTGTGTCTGTGAGTTTGAGTCTTGGCTTGACCAACACGGGTATGTGAGAAAGCTTGACAGTAGCTTCCCATGGGTTGGTGGTTCTTCCCAGGTTTTTCCTCCACCAATTATATGGCTGCTATATACAGCCTATCATGTGCTGAAAAATAGCATTACAACCCCACAAAGCCATATGAGATACAAGGTAAAGATCATGAAATTTTTATGCTGTGTATTAATGATACAAGTAAAAAAATAAAATCCCTAAAATATAAAATAAAATTTGTGATTCAAACTGTATTCTTTTTAAAAGTCTAAGATAAAGTTTCTTAACATTAAAAATCCTTTTATCTCACAGGCTGGAAGTTGATACACTTTGCAAGAATGTGTTCAACTGTCAATAGACACGGACAGAGTAGGCACCCTGGTTGAACATTTTAGGGGTTAGGTTTCAGTCATACATTCAAGTTCTATATGCAACTGGAAAAATACCACTTTGTCTCTGTGATTTGTTCTGTATGAGGGATGCCATTCTCTGAATGTAGGTCTAATGTTCTAAAACTTATTTTGCTGAGTTTTCATTCCACAAATTTCACCAAGTACATAGAACATGCCAGTTTATATAATATTTGTAGCCAGTATATGGAATGTTCCATTCAGAGGTGGATGGCTGCTTTATCTACCCTGTAATGAACCTAATACCAATGTGACTAGGCAGCCAACATAACACTTTCCATAATTAAAAAAAAAACATTTCTGCAAGATCTGAGATATTAATTGGTTGTAAGGTTTTGAAAGACATTCAGTGTGAAAAGAAAATTACTCTGAAAAGATCAAGGAATTTGTTTTTGAGAGGTTTTGATGCAGTTCAAAGATTTCAGTATGGCTATAATTTCTGCAGTAAAAAAATGGTGGTTTTATCTGGTAACCAGTTTAAGATGGTGCTGTATGGTGCCACAACCTTGTCTCCATCGTTCGTACTGCCTGAGATATATGGCTATGATAGGAGACTGATTTCATTAAATTTACTCTGAAAAATGAAAGGACTGGATGAGGACTTTTTGAATTGGTAAAGATAAAACATTATTTGTCGGGTTTTGGTGCTGACATGGAAATACAGAATTATGCATTAATGGCAAGATTGATTTTTTTCTGCATCAAGATGATAGATTCATATGTTGAAAGGTGGAATGAAATTTATACAAGTTTGGTATTGTGGCCTAAAAAAATATCATATGTGGGATTAGATGGATTAGAGGATAGCTTGGTAATAATAAAGAGCCAATTTTGTTCATTTGTGAAAACATGATGGCTCATTTGCTGCAACATAGATGCTTTCTGAAGCCAAGAGGACATTCTAATGCTTCCACGCAAAGACTGAGTCAATAACTGTGTATTGGTAAACCATCTGAAGGTAAGATTCTAAATGTGATCCATATGCAATCAAGACCTGTTTAACTGGAACAGGACCTTCTGGTCTAATCCCAAATCTGCCATGACCCCCATAACATCCAGAGCTTTTTGATGTTCATCCCTGAAATATCTAATATGTGGAAGGAAATTAAGTTTAAGAACAATAACAGTCCCTAAAATATTGTTTTCACCACAACAGGGATAAGAGAACTATTACAAGAGAGTTTGGCTTCATTATGAATTTTATGTAATGGCAGAACTGCATACAGTGCTAGATTTTGAAAATTTGAACCTGTTTTATTCTGACCATTTCTAAACACTATTTGAGGATATTGGTAGTTGATGTTCATTAGTAAGGATACTGATTTACAGCAGATAAAAGGTCATTAGCATAGTACAAGTAGTCAGTTCCCATATTATGGTATTTCACAATACTGCCAATTTTTATCTTAAAAGGGTACATGTAACAGTAAATATGCTGACCAGGGGTAAAACAATATTCTGAGAATAACTTTCAAAAGGGTGGCCTCAACCTCAAGTCTGAAATATTTATCTGTAAGAAAATTGGATATAAATGCAGGTAAGCAGCCTTCTTAATAAGGATATTAACTGACTTGTAAAGAATATATCTTGATGACATGTTCCTATGTATACTTGTCTGCCTTTATGAAGTAAGCTGACTAGAGATGCATCATTTTGTAACTCAGTAAAATGTGAAAATTATTTTTCTATGTGCTGCAGTTTTTCCAAATTTGAGAAAATAAGCTACTAAATGTAACAGTTCATTCTGTGAAAGATGAAAAATCACCTTTAAATCCTAAACACCATACACCACTCCCTCGATAACTCGCGCCCGGATAACTCGCGAACCCGCTTATAACGCGGTGTCCAGCATGGCTCCCGATTTTTTTCCAAAGAAAATATATTTTGAAATGTGCTGAACGTGAAACAAATCGCGATAAGAATTGGTAAATTGAACCTTGATACATACTGTATTTTATGTAAATTTTCGTACATGGAAAAAATAATTATTAATCATTAATTTTTGTAAAAACAAAATGGGAATACGGTATTTTCGATCTTTTTTGCAAACGTAAATCTTCTTAATAGAAATTTTATGTCCGATAATTTAATGAATTTTTCAAATAATACAAAGTGATATGTACGAAAAATTATGATACATTTAAATAATTATTATTTTGATGACTGGGTTGTGTACGAAAAATAAAAGGGTACGAAAAAATACGTAAAATACGGTAGCTCATTTTATCATCGGAAATGGTGATTATTGTCCGTAAAGATAGAATCCATATTGTGAAATTTGAAAGTTCTAATAAGATATCACATATTATGTTTGGGTTTTTTTGGAGAGAAATAGTTGTCAATACACTAAATAAACAGTCTGGCGAAACAGCGATCAACGAAAAATTCTGGTAAATGCTAACAGGTGGCAACAGAGAATGAAATAAACACCAATTAAATGTCTTGCTATGTGAAATTCATGTTCTAATCCTTTAATTTCGCTTCAATGTAAACACTATAATCGCAACATATTCTCTTCTATGAAAACATGAAAAGAGTCAATCGACCGTCACATCGAAACCCGTGAGTACTTCTGTGAGAACCTAATTACATGCCGGCTTTGTTTTGATCAACAACTTGGGGAAGTGTTTGTTGCATTAAAAAAAAATCTATTAAAAGAGACCTGTGTTGTTTTATCACTTTGAATATTTTTTTTGTATCAAATCAAGCAAGGGAGGTACAATTAAAAAAAATTCAAAAGCATGCCAATAGCAACATAAGTTCTTGTGGTCATTACCGTTCTCAAAATTCATTTTATTTGACTAATCGAAAATGGTTTCACATTTTTATGTACTTAACATCACTAAAGTATATAATATCAGTAATGTATCCTAATCATTTGTAAATGTGACCATGGAGAGCAAAGGAAGTAAGCGAAAGGTGTACTCAGTGACTGAAAAGCTGTGCATCATAGATAGGGTTCATAATGGCGAAGCGAGATCCGACGTTTGCAATGAACTAAACAATTGCTGAGTCGACATTTAGAGGTTGGCTTAAGGATAAGCAGAAACTTCGGGATTATTTACATGATGTTGATTCAGATAATGGGATCAAACGAAAACGAGCACGGACTGCAAACGATACTGAATTTGATGATGCTGTGTACGCATGGTTCACACAGCAACATGAACAAGGTGTTCCCATCTCTGGAACAATTCTCAAGGCCCAAGCAGAAAAAAATGGCAAAAAGTATGGAGAATGAATCTCGTTTTAGGGCAAGCCATGGATGACTTTGGAGATTCCAGCGCCGACATAGAATTAAACAAAAATTCATTGGCGCGAGAAATACGCTCAGTGAATCCGGAAGCCGCATGTAATTATCCATACCAGCTCAGAGAGATAATCATCCGTGAACAATACACAAAGGCGGCAGAGAAATCAAAGAGTAACACACAAAAAAATGAACAGATGTTTTCAAAATGTGAAGTGATATTTGTCAAACGTGTCACAAACTGCAAATATTATCGTGTTCTAATTTACGATATTTTAAATTTGTAGACCCATTAAATTCATGTTGGTAATGGTTAACCCTTGTAAATTTTTTTTTTTTTTTTTTTTTTTTTCATTTTACTTTTACCGCAATCAAATCTACCCATCGTTCGATCGACACTGTTTTTTCGAAATGAGTGTCGATCTTTTGTATAAAAAAAAAAGTCTGCTTTGGATCAAACAATAAAACTAGAATTTATCCAATTCAGCACAAAAATTTGTGACGTAGTACACAATGAGCAAAGTCGTACATGTGTTAAGTGAACGGAAACCATGTGGAATAATATTTTGATGATCTCCTCAATATACTGTAAGTTATCCTGAAATTAATGTTACTCTGTGAGAAAAAAAGTAGACAAAGTACACCGCTATGAAGAGATATTTATTCACAGTTAATCCTAGCATGATTATTAATTGAGTATTCAACACTAACATGCCAACCCACCACACCCCCCTTTTGCCTCTACGTCGATCCCTTTGTTAGTTTTGTTGTTTGTTATAGGTCCCTCGATAACTCGCGCCCTCGCTTATAACGCGGTCGATGTTTTTGGACCCCGTTGTGTGCGAGTTATCGAGGGAGTGGTGTAATAACAACAAAGAAAAAAATAAAACGTGCACATTTGTTTCACTGAGTCCTTGCTTTATTTCCATTCCTAAAAGAAAATAATGAATACATTTTAAGCTATCAACCATAGATAATAAAAAATAATCTCCTAATTACATGCATCTTGTGACTTGGAAAACAACAAATTGCTGACAAGTCTTCTCTCTCAAATAACTGATCAGACCTACTCTGTTTCAGAGAGTAGGCACAATAGCCAAACCGACAGATTGACAGTATATATCATTGACTCTTTGTTTCACAACTAGCTGATTCTATTGCTTGCTTTGTCAACATCAGTGGCAAGATCAATCACTCTACCTCCAAGCAGCTCAACTTGAGAGAGAGAGAGAGAGAGAGAGAGAGAGAGAGAGAGAGAGAGAGAGAGAGAGAGAGAGAGAGAGAGACAGAGAGAGTGTAAATCTATACCTTCCTCAGTTTCACAGGCCAGTAGGTTTTTCTGCACTGTGTCAACATCACTGGTAACATTAACTCTGTAGTCCCTTAGTAGTTCCACCACCATTCCTGCAGAAGGAGGTGTCTTATCCACAGTGATTGGCCAAGAGTAGGCTGAGCTGGATAGATTTAGTTTGTTGACAGCCACAACCTTTATGTAGTAGGTCTCTCCATGCAAAACCTCAGAGTCAACCTCTAGATTGGGGAAAAAAGATGAATGGAAAAAAGATGAACGTAAGGCTTGATTTCCGATTATCCTGTAAAGCAGGGGTCTCAAACATGGACAAAAAAGCTTGAACACTGCAACTAGAAGAATGATGAGCAATTTGCTCACATAAATATACCCCAACCCCATGATGGGAAAAAAAGTTTAAAATTCTTATGAAAATAGTGCAAGTAAAATTACTGGTCAGTATGCATATCTTCTGATGATGAGCATAATATGTGCTATGTTGCACAGTAATCCACTAGCAAGAGGCCCAAGTGGGCCTGACATTGCTCCCCTTTCTTACCTCTCTAACATCTGCCCAACAGTCAAATGCAAAAGCAGTTGACCAGATTGGGTCATTTCATTGTTCTTATGGAAATAGTGCCAGCAAAATGATTGTTCAGCAGATTTTTTAAATAAAGTTCCTAAATACCTTTTCCACTTCAAGAGGTGGATTGGTGTAGTCTATACATATTTGAATGCCTGCTAGACCAGGATGCTGTCAGATTTGATCAAATTTAGTTCAGTGGTTTTGGAAAAAAGTTGTTTAAATTTTTTTCTATATCTGGTATTGATGGCCATATTTGATTATGGATTGGCATTATTTGTATGAACTTGGAAGGTCTTTATCCCAGGGTGCTTTTCTGTCAAGATTGGACAAATTCTATTCAGCAGTTTGGAGAAGAAGCATATATGCCAGATCACAGTATGTTACCTGAATTACATGTTTTTTTACTGCCACTACAAACAATTGTTTATTATTAGAACACAGTTTCCAATAATCTTGAAGTAGAACAACCCATTGATTTGAAATCATATAAATTGGAGATGACAGATAAAGAAATAAAACTTTGCTCTTTGAATATGAATGGTTTAGCTATTTTTATCAAGATCTATTGGCTAGTTCATGATATATACTGAACACAGAATATGCTCCAGTGGCCTAGTGGTTAGAGCATCCGCCTCGGATGCGGGAGGTCGTGGGTTCGAACTCTGACTAAGCCATACCAAAGACTTATAAAAATGGTACTAACAGCTGCCTCACTAGGTACTCAGCATTAAGAAGTTAGTATTAGGACTGGTCAGCCTGGCGTCAGGATAATTTGACTGGGTGGGACATCATGCTACATGTCTGCGGCATAATGCCCCAGTGCTAGACATCACTATAAACTGCCACACTGCAGACATCATTGCAATATGACTGCAAAATTGTTAAAGCTACGTTAAAAATCCAAAACACACACACACACACACACACATTAATTTTCAGTAGTTGGAAGGGTGAAGTTAGAAGTAGTTTGAAAGTAAGATTCATTTTTGAAAGCAAAATGTCCAAATGCAGCTGTGATTCAGGGTAGGATGAGCCATCTGTGAAATGCTCAAAGCTAAGCAAAACTAAAACTCTTGGGTGATGGAGTCAGTCTTGGTGAAGTGCAGCATCAAGGGAAGGGGGCATTTTATACTCTGCACATACTGCAAATACCATACTGACAGAATAGCACCATCTTGTACTGGGAAAATATACAAATGCAGAGTGCAGTCAACATGTATAAATGACCATGGACAGGCCAACCCACCCAAAAATTGTCTACCCTTCTGCACAAGAAATGACATGAAATCTAACTGTAAGTCCTATGTGCATTTTAACATGCAAATTAGGTAGACTTCCTTTAGTCACTGCTTATAACATACAAGAGGGTGCAACAGGCACATTCTACATTGCTGAGTCTTCAAAGTTTGTGGTCCACTGATATTTTGAAGTCAGGTCATTGTTGAATAGATCTAATGCACTTCAAGCATATAAATCAGGCAGAAGGTTATAAACAAGGTTCCTGCACCAAAATATTTTTATTTTCCAGGAGTTTTCTAGGAGATTTTAATGAGAAAATGACAAATTTCAGGAGTCATTTTTAAAGTCTGATATTTTGATTAAAGACACAATACTGCAGTTAAAGGTAACTTGACTAATCATATATATAATCCAGGATAAACTGATAAAATTATTCCATAAATCAAACTAACCTTTTCAAAACCTCAAAGGATCATTTAGTTTTACACAGCACATCAGGTACCTGCAGTTCACCTAATTCTTTCACTTTGTTTCAAGCTTTTTAAAAACTTCTTTCTACCCTTTAGCAAAGCATATGAAGACATTTGACTCAAGTCAATATTTATGAGACTGAATGTTCTCTGCTTTATCTGTAGTATCATAAAGTGATTGCATGTCCTTTCCTAGTTATATCTTCTTTGCTTTCAAACAATCCAGTTCAGCAAATTCATCATTTCTCTTCCTTTTTAATTTTCCTTTTCCTTTCCTGTTGCCATCTCCTCCAGATGTTATCCCCGTATTCAGACTGTGCACTTACAGCTGCCATAAGCATGCAACTTGCAACTATGATATTCTGTAGTCCTCCAATGCTATTTAAATGGTCACATATTGACCTCTTAGCAACAAGACTCTTCTCCTGCATGTTGGTAGTCATGGTCACTTTATTTACATTAAAACATCTTTCAACCTGAGCTTGACCATAAGAAAGCATCAAGATGGTTTTGATAACTGACCAGAAATTAGCATAAGTCAAAAGCAGCCAAATACGATCACTAAAAAATATATCTAGGCACTACTTATTGACATCAAAAGAAGAAAATTCTGAGGCTGATAATCCAGAAATTTGAGTCTGCTGCTGAAGAAATTGTGCCTTGATGGCATCACAGTCGTCATGACCAAACCATTCTATATTAACCAAACAGCTTAGTGTTGTTTCCAGCTGTTTCACGCAGGTGATACCATCTTCAACTATGTTTCATTGCACCAGCCATTTCAGATTTCTGACAATTGTGCTTTTAATAGGTGACTTCTCTAATAATTTCAGAACAATCACCATCAGAAAGTCTCTAACCTGCATGTGAAAGCTTAGAATGTCTTTTTGACTGACTTTCTTGGCAGCATTCTTAAGTATGTTTTAGCCTCAAATCCAATATTAATGCTCTCTGGTGGCAACAGATCTTTGGAGTCTATCAAATCAATGCTCAGCAGTACTGAAAGTGATCTTTAATTATTAGTGCTCAACAGAGTATTAGTCAATACTGAAATGTAAAATCTCTTCCTTTGTCTCCATCTCAGTATCTGACACATGAAAGTGTGGATCCAGGACAAATGTGCATATATATCACATCTTATCCAAACCACAGCTCACTTTCTTAGCAATTTCCCTGTCAGGAAACATCTGCACAAATAGTTCTGCAATATTTGCACATCTATTAAAAGAATAATGTGCTGAAACCACTTTTAGAGCACAGAATATCTGCTTTTAGGGTATCATCAGTAGTGACATACAGGCAATTCAAACTTTGATCAGATGTAGTAAGCAAAACCAAAGACTGGCTAGACTGTGATAATGGCTCATATTAACTCCTATTTATTGAAGATGGTTGATCACATGTGGGAGGTGTAGTTTGAATTGCAGGTGATTATGTCGATGTTGATGCTAATGATGGGTTTCTTTGACCAGATTTTGTCGCTTCACATGTCTTGAAATACGAAGCTATAGAGACATAGTTTACTGCTCTATATCTGTTTCATATGTGCATCTCCGATTTCAAATGTGATGTCAAGGTGGACTCTTCCATGTTGGAAATGCTGATATACTTTGAACACATTCCACAGGACTCATTGAATTTCCAAAAGGTTACTCACTGAAACCATCCACGAAAATGCTCATCTTCAAACCACACATCACTGAATGATGTTTTATAGTTTGGTATTTTAAATCAATATAGAAAAAAAATTTGGGATGAACGATGGTACAAATCAAACTATGTGAATAAAGAAACTTCCAGTGCAGAAAAAGGAAATCGATGACTGTGCATGCATACAAATGATTAGGCATGTGTGCAAAAATCTCTAAGTTACCAGACTCAACCATGGCAACTGACGTAATATGATGATCGTTGCAAAATTGTTCACCGCAAAGTTGCAGAGAAAAAATAAGGTATTTTCTCTTCCAAAATTTTTAGTTTAGCTTTTTAATCTCAAATTCCAGGACATTTTCAAGGAGGTTTCCAGGATATTTTTGTTAAATTAAAATTCCATTTGGATTCCAGGAGTTCATTAAATGTCAGGAGGGGATGGGAACCCTCATTTTATTTCAGAGGTAGATATATATTTAATAATGAAGGCAATGAAAATAAAAACATCACTGTCATCATCACTTCATAATCATTCTGATATAATTACTTAAAAAGACCAATGCATGTTATTTTATTACCTTCATTTTTTAAGACTGGACTTTAAATTTGCTTTAATATACATGTACATACCATGATTTAAATAACCTAATACCTCATGCTGATATCATCCATTTTTGTTTAAATTTTTTATCTGCCACAAAAAATTTTCATCAACTTGCACAACCATTTGTAAGTAGTCTGCATTCATAAAATATGTGAAATTTGGATACTATAGGGTCTTACTAGTGAATGTGGGATCAAAATTTGTTTGAATAGCTACATGCATAAATGGATACAAATACTATATATTTACATGCCAAATCTCCCAGTTTCTCTGATAGTCATTTGATTTCCAACTCATATTTTGTTTTACTGCTATGCCAATAAAAAATCCAGGAAATAAAAATCTGCCAAGCATAGGTATTTCCAGCTAAAACAACATCTGCCAAGCATAGGTATTTCCAGCTAAAACAACATTCAACAGACTGTTTACAACTATCATAGTCTGTCAATCAAGTTGTTATTGACCTACAACCAAACAAATCACAGCTCGTAACACATGCTGATTCATTTTTCATACACACATAAGTTGTTGTCTCATCAATATTTCACTGCTGAGTAATGTGTCATGTATAAAAGATTGCAGGCAACCTGATGAGTATCAAACAGTTGGAAATATAATAATTTTGGTAACATAAAAGTTTCACTAACAGATCTGAAGGAAAATATAGCACTGAAACAAAAAGAAATATGTTTGCAAATTCAACAGTGCTTCTGTGTGTGTGTGTGTGTGTGTGTGTGTGTGTGTGTGTGTGTGTGTGTGTCATTTGGATTTTTAACAGTCAGCTTTAACAATTTTAGTCATATCCCAATGATGTCTGCAGTGTGTCAGTTTGCTGTGGTGTCTAGCACTGGAGCATCTTGCTGCAGACATGTAGCATCATATCCCACCCAGTCATATTATCCTGACACGAGGCCAACCAGTCATAACACTAACCTCTTAAAGCTGAGCATCAAGCGAGGCAGCTGCTAGTACCATTTTTATTTAGTCTTTGGTATGACTCAGCCGGGGTTCAAACCCACAACCTTCTGTGTTGGAGGTAGACACTCTAATCACTTAGGCAACCGGAATGGTAACAGTGCTTGAATAAACAAATTTAAATGCACGAAGCTTAGTAAAAACAAAGAAAGCTTTGTGTACTGCATAACTTGCAACACACATCTGAACATTTCTAGAGGGGGGAAAAATGATCTTGAAAAGTATGTCGCATACTGCAAATGAGAAATCGTCACATAATGTGCCTAAAGTGACAGCAACCCAGATGACATTTCTCCAACACAGCTGAACTTATTCTTAGGAGTGTGAGGTCCTTCTGTGAGGAAGTTACAGCAAAGATGACCGCTAAGTTTCCATTTCATGAACAGACCATGAAGGCCCCTTGTTACCTGAATCCTCAGATTGCTGATCCTGAGTGCTGTTTCAGCATGTTGATGAAGAATCAGATAGATCCCCCATGAAAATATATGTGGAAAAACTGTCCTCATTTATAATGTGTAAAATAAATGCAAAGTATGACTGTTTTGAATGCAGAGCTTCAAATTTGTGTATTGCTGCAAAAAGAGCTTCTCTAAAGAGTGAAAGAAGATAAGTTTGAGTGCTTGAGGTACCAGTGTGTCATAAGTTTTTTAAGCACAGAGAGTGATCCTTGAGAAAGGTCTTAAATTATTCTTTGTGAGATTAAGAAAATAACATAAGAAAATTAATAAAGTTGAGTAAATATTATTCATTGTTGTTAATTTCCTTAGTTTGGAACAATGTGCACTTTTGGACTTAAATTTATGACAAAAATGGTCAATACATTAATCTCCCGGATTTGGATCCAGTCTCCTTGAATGTTAATATTGATCTCCCTGATTTGATCCCAGAAAACTTGGCAAATATGTATATATTACTGGAAAGAAAATGTGTTACAGTATAATTATTACCTATTTATTAAAATCAAAATAATTCTGCAGTCATATTATGTGCATCATGTCCTTTTCAAAATTTTGATGGTTCTTCTGTTTTTCACCTATTATTAAAATAGTCCACCATTTTTGAAAAATAAGCTCAAGGTGAAAACTAATTATATGCAGTCCACATTACTATCAATGTCTAAATGTGTCACTGTTCTTATCTAATGATGCATATAGTCAAAGTATGCAGCACCAGACTATCCAGATATGTTTGAGATAAGAGCAAAGTTCCGTATGAAATTATTAGTTTGGGCATTTTGGGATTTATTTAATTAAAACTTAATAGAGACTTTGTGCATGAAAAAGATGTTGAATAAGTACAAGACCATTTTCCATCATGTATATGATTTTGAGATTACCTTTAGAACTGACCGCTCAGGTGGCCTAGTGGTTAGAGCGTCTGCCTTGGATGCGGGAGGTCATGGGTTTGATCCCCGGCCGAGTCATACCAAAGACTTACAAAAATGGTACTAACAGCTGCCTCGCTTGGCGCTCAACATTAAGAGGTTAATGTTAGGACTGGTCGGCCTGGTGTCAGGATAATGTGACTGGGTGGGACAATCATGCTACATATCTGTGGCATGATGCCCCAGTGCTAGACATCACTGCAAACTGCCACATTGCAGACATCGTAGCGATATGACTGAAACATTGTTAAAAGCTACGTTAAAAATCCAACACACACACACACACACACACCAGACTATCCATAGAATTTTATTTGAAAATTTAGTATTTAAAAGTAGGTCTTCTTCCATTTTTGTTTTCAAATAGAGGTTACAATTTTGAAATTATTACTAATGATAGCTTTAAGAGACTGAAAAACAAAGAGACCATCAAATATTTAACCCAAAAGAATTTTGAATTTTCAGTATTGAAAAAACAGGCATGATGGATGAATGCTCTGCCTACTACCTACCCTGGCAATTTGCACACAAAGTTTTCTCCCTTGTAAAATTAGGCATTTTTGGGAATGCCATCTGTAAATTTAGAAATTTTGTGGAATGTCTCAAACTTGTCTGGAAAAAACTGACTCAGATGAAGTACAGTTTCATATTCTTAAGCTGTGAAGCATAATGTGTTTAAATTATACATACCTTTGACAGTGTAGGACCTGGTAGTGCCAGGCAGCTCAAAATCATGAAGTGTATAAGAATCACTTATGTCTGTTTTCAGAGAAATCCTGTACATAATAATGGGACTCTCTTCATCAAAGAAACCACTCCACTCACACTCCATAGCTGTGTGGTCCTGTAAAATAGTTTTTACAAATTGGTAAGAAAGTGCTGACGAGTAAAGACGAATCACCTTGCCAACTGAAGCACATCTGAAGACAACAATATACAGACTGGTATAGAGAAATATATCAAAGTTACTCAAGCCTGAAAATTAAGTCATTTTGGTATAGAGTAATAGAATCTATGGTGGGGTTTACACAGAGACAAGGAAATCCCAGTCAAGGGGTTACATTAGTTGTCTCCTGATGAGGCTTTGCCAAGTGGGGAGACAAATAGTAACCCTGCAACAAGGATTTCCTTGTAACCCTGTGACTGGGATTTTCTTGTCTCAGGGCAAACTCCAATGTAGATTATTTTTTTTACCCAATATTTTCCTTTCAAAGTTAAAGGAACTCTTCATTCTTGTGCTATAATTTTGCACATTCAACATGTATATAATTCACCACTCACTATTATTTCTTCACATTTATCTGTAGGTCATTCGGTCTTATAGGGATTTATGAAAATCAGAATAATCATCTAAGTAGAATCCAACTATATTTATCGCTTATACACCCTCACCCA
>JAECUM010042615.1:0-26214 GCA_016617855.1 Megalonaias nervosa
ATACCAAACAACTTGGATATAAAGTTTATAGCAGAGAAACTTCGACCGCTGTATCGTCTGAGTGCTTCATAACGATTTATCAAAGAAGTTCAAAGGATGTTGTATGAGCTTTCAGAGATATAAATAGAATACGCTTGATAAATTAATTAACGTGGGACTAAACTATGTCAAGCATATGAGGTAAAGAAAAAGAAAAGAATAATCATGGTATGGGGCAAGAAATGAAGAGTCTCTGACTTAATAGCCCATTATGTCTGATCCTTCGATGATTTTAGCGTATGTTCTAGTTGTAATGGTGATGACCAAGAGTAGGCCAATCTAACATGTTTTGGAGGGTATTATATTGGAAGAAAATCTAAGTAGTTATACAAATTAATATTGTTACATATATGTAGTTAAATTATTTGTGTGTTAGTTTTAAGTTTCTATTTATTTTATTTTTGTTTCATTACATTTTATTGTAATGATAATATTTTCCACTGGTTGTGACATTTTTTCAGTAAATTCAGTTCAGTTCTTTTAGCCTCATTAGAACGCAACAGTGTTGCTTCATTGTATTTTTAGCTGGTCTTGGTTCAAAATTTGGTAAACACAATGAAAATCATTGGTCGTAATCAAGGTCATACTTCGCCTACGTGTTAGTCTGAATAAACAACGTTTTATTTTCAAGTTCATTTCCAGTGTGGGAATCAATGATTCTTAGCTAGGGCTATACTAGCCTACGTGCTAATTGCCATTTTGTTTTACTGTGCTGTTCGGGCTGGGTGATCACGTGTCCCATCACGTGGGTCTGAAATGGCATGATTTCTATGGTGAGTCATTGATATATACGCATCAAAATACCCAGACGTGGACTGATATGATACCGCAACCCCAATAGTTTCATCATGTACCGTTTTTTGGATAACCTTTATGGTTGGTCAATGATGCAACCCTTGCGGGCTGGTGGATTTCGGTAGATTGGTCGAAGGTACTTTAACTTGCAAAAGCACATAAACTGTCACATCATCAACAGCGAGTACGGACACTTCTTTGAAGGTGATTTGGAATTCCCTGAAAATTTACACTTGGCGCACAACGATTATCTACTGGTCACTGAGGCATTGTCGGTGCCGGTACGTGGTTGGATCCGTATCAGTGTGCGATCCTTGATGATGAATTCGGACGCAAATACACTGAATGAAAACAACTGGTACCAAGTCTCAGGACGATAACAAATTACGTGCTGTACGTGCGAAACCTCCAGCTGTATCTGTGATTGTGTATGCGTGTAACGAAGACCCATCGAGTGCTTGGATTATGCCAGTACGATTGAAAGGGACCCTATATCCAGACGACAGTGAGTCGGAAGACAGCGGCCAAAATGAAACTGATTAGGATATTTTCAAGTTTAAGAAACAGTTCTTTGTTAGGAAATACGATGGCGAATTTTCTCACACGAATTCTAGTCGACCTTGCACGTGATATTAAAAAAAGATAGGCTTCGAAGGCTAATTACTGACCCGACCTTTGAATCCAGAAAGATCTTGGATGGTGGACATGCTGCCATTCATAGTAAAATGTCAAAACGCAAGCTGGCATAACCAATCTGTGTTGTTTCGTCCTCGTTGGACTTGTCGAAGGGGATCATATACGAGTTTTGCTATGACAGGATCAAACCATTTTACCAGGATTGGGTCAAGATTCTGTACATCAATACAGACTCGCTGCTGATGCACATCACAACCAACGATGTTTACGCGGACATGGCACAACATGTTTGGTCAATGAATTTGATTCCGACGATTAGCCGAAGGAACATCCGTTGTACAGTAAAATGAATTGAAAGGTTGTTGGTAAGTTCAAAGACGGATGCTCGGGTAAACCAGTCGAAGAGTATGCGGGATTGCGACCTAAAATGTATTCAATAGTGGTTGGACCACACGTCTCTGAAAGCAAAAGGAGAACGAAATGTACTCCACAGTTTATTGTGCAAAAGGAGCTCAAATACATGTTCGTGGAATGTCTTTGAGACCGACGTACATTTGCGGATACGGCAACTATAACACGGTGTCAGAAACATCGCATAAGTGTTTACCGATGCACTGAATTGCGTTTGTCTCTTCTTGATACCAAGCGTTGGATATTCCACGATGGAATCACCGCCTATGCGTTTGGACATCATGCTCTTGTGAATCAACTTATGATTGACAAGTCCCCTTGTGCATCAATGTGTTAACACAAATCTTGGTGGAAGTTCCGTATTTGCTGCAACGACTTTCAATTCCTCTCGCACAAATGCTCGACCGGGAGTCTTTGCTGCTTATTCATTAACAGGTTCCAATCGATAATGAATTGGTTGTCTTGGAGTATCAATTCGTTCAGAAATGGTATATACATCCATTGCCCGACATTGTCCTCCTTCTAGCCATACAAATTTATCTCTGAGAGGTTCTAACGGTGCCGGCTGTGAGATCATCTTCTGAGTAAATGTAACGGTCATTTGTCGAATCGCATTGGCTGGTTTTAATGCAATCGTGCATGTGATTTCTTTGTTTAGCCCTGCTATAAGTAGTCATGCTCCCCATTCGCTAGACCTTTCTGTGGTTAAAGCTCGCTCTGCACTTGAGAGACTAGCACTCCAAGACCTCATCATCAATAACTTGGTCACGATGAATGTTGACATTTCAAACACGAACTCGCACACGGTGGTTCTTAATAACACAGCAACAGATCGAGAATGCTTAACGCTTACTTGTAGGTACAGAAACGACCCCATCGATCAAGTCCACGATCATGTGGAAAAAACAACAAACTAGCGTGATGGACATCGTTTGGTATTTGGACATAAAACTAACCACGTGAAACTTTTCTTGGAACTGGTGAGTAAATTTGCCACAATGCTTGTTTGGCCAATACCATTCGAGGAATCCCATGCGTGACCATTTCCGCAGTCGTTGACATTTCCACGGCGGTTTCATCTCTCCAATATCCACTCGGACTGTAGCATAGTTTTAATAATGTCAGACATTTTGTATCCGTTTTTTGTATTAATAAAATTTTACTTTTAATTAGTACCTCCAAGTGCATTCTTGGCCTTTACACGTCATTTGAAGACCTATCCCGCGATTCATTCTTCTGCGCCTGGTGCAACAATCGCACTTAAGTCATGATAAGATCCAAGTCGGCGCGTTCACGTACACGAATGTCATTTGATGACTTGTACGCAAAGTCATGTCGGTAACACTCAGCATCAACATAATTCACAGGTGTATCACCGGCTTTGAAGTTAAAAACCAAACCGGCTTCTGAGACGCGAACGAGTATCCACCGATGGAACTGGAAGTTCCCACAAAACTGAACTTCTTTGTTCCACATCAAACACAAGTTCCAGCGATCGCTGTTTGTACATTACGTGTTTCAACTAGAGTTGAGTTTGTGTTACATTGAGGTACATGTATTTACGCAATATGCAGTCGTGATTGTATTGTCTACTGTATTTTTCAATATCATGACGAAAAAGAAAATTCAAAAATACTTTTAACGTCATTGATGGTGATGGAACAGAAAGTACAGTATTTCCAAATTCACTTAGTGCACTAATCATGGGTCCTGCTGGATCAGTATAAACTGTTTGAGAATATGATTTTACGATGGCTGAGGTGGGATCGGTTGTACATGATTGCACCAATGGCTGATGACCAGACAGGTGATGATGTTTTGAAAGATTTTCAAAGCACCAAAGCAATTGATTTCTTTTCCACTATCGACGAAACACCTACCAGTCAAGATTGGGATGCAAACGAAAACATTCGTGTAGTGTACTGACGATGCTTCAGAACCAAGTCAGTTCCATGAGTATATCCACGAAGTCGACACAAAAATGCAGATGCTATCTATTTGACTCAACGATACACACATGTATTGCTATATAATCCTGACATTTGCAACATGTTAATAGTTGTTTGTGATACTGACGCACATGATATTCGATATATTCATTGGACGTGTTGTTCCTCCGACCACATGTGCGATGAAGTTCATGACATGTTTCCACGGATCACAAAGGATTCATATAGTTTTCACATTACTGATTGGCTGAAACTTGCAGGGGTAAATGTCGTGAGGGACTGGACACAAACGCATCTCACACGTCAATATAACAATCATAGCAATCATATAAAATATCCGCCAGTGATGTCTTAGCACAGTATGGTTAGCGACGCTGTGAAGCTGCTACTCAACATGATGAATTTATTACGAATGTTATAGAAGGCCGCAAAATAGTCAAATATATGTTACAGTCGCGAAAAACCGAGCGAGAAGACTTCACCAACATTTGCACCGCTTATTGCACCAGTAACGGAAACTGCAACGGAAATTACAGTGTTAACGGGACAGAAGAACCAGTTCCAGTTCGTAAGATAGCTGAGCTTACCAAGGCTAGATGATCTTTGTAAATCCTATACGTGTCGCAAATCCTATACGTGTCGCTTTTAGTTGACCTCCCAACAGGGAAGAATTCATGGTAAAATACACCATAAACATGGTATTTAGTGAGTTTACTGGAACGAACAATGTACCGGTGATCTGTGTCATCATTCTGTAACAAGATAAATACCTTGGACCAGAACAATAAAAACACGCAGCATGTGCACCCAAAACATCTGCACCTCCACATCCAAAACGTGTATCATCACCTACAAAAACACACGTAGAAAAACGACGTGAAAAAGAACAAGAAGAATTTGAAAAGTGGCTAGCACAAAAACCTGCACCCGAATTTTGCTCACAGGAAGAATATTTCAAATGGGTTGAAGAACTTATCAAAAGGTATGAGCAACAACAAAACAAAGATCTGCTATAATCATTCAAAAGCAACAACCAAACCGACCTACTGCGCACATACCAGAGAAACAACCAAAACAAGGAGAAGACCTGGCGGATTGTGTTACCCAAACGTCCTCGCGGATCTATTAGAAACACTTGTTGAATCAATTTGTGCGGGCTGGAACAACGCACAAGAAGTCATTAATGAAGCCACATAGATTTGTTAGCGACTGGTTATCAATGACATCATGGATAGAAAAACATATTGCGCGCTGATGCATGAACTTAAAGATATCAATGATATTTATTACTACGACACCGATTAGAAGTTCTGAAACAATTGAGACGCATCGTTGTTTACGTGGAATATATGCTGTGACGCAACAGGTTGTTGTAAATACAACCCACACCGTTGCCTCGACAATCACAATCTCACCAACGAAATCAAGAATTCAGCGTGACATTTTCTGCACCTTTTACCGCTGTGGAATAACGCCGACTCAAGACTGCACAAGCGTCGTTGCGAGTGTGTTACAGTTGGCCTAATACCCAATCACAAGCGTTGATTTTCAGCCCGCAAATAACATATTTGTATTTCAGCAAATACTGCCTTCATCTGGAAAACACTTGAACTCTCTGCCGGCGCGAACAACATGGAATCGATCGATAAAGAAATACGACGAAGAATCAGTTTGGTGGCCGGAAACGTCTGTAAAATGTACGTAAGTGTCAATTAACCAACACTCAGTTCTGCCGTTTCAATCGATGCAGCACCATACACAGTTTACAGTGCAAGGTCGTCAATAAGATCAGTTTAGGTTGGCCTGAAAGCATTTCAGATGATAACCGTATTTTGAGTATGGTATATCATATATCGTGTCTGACACTGTAAAAGATATCTCAACGAAACAGACCATTTTAACTTACGCTGTCAGTGGTTCTTATGATCGTAGTTCTAAAACTGCAGTTGTAGCTGTTCAGCGTCAAATTCAGTGAGTGCAAATCTGGCAACGGGAAGCAGACAGGGAGCTTTCTAAAATGGTATTAGAAACAATGAATAATATGTAAACAACGGCCCAATTCAAAGATATATCTGAACCTGCATTTGACATGGGGCGTCTGTGTTGGGAATCGAAGTAAAAGAGATTTTCACTATTACTCATACCCTACCAAAGATCCCAATGAATTAAAAGTAGAATTGCAAGTACAGGACCGTCTAGGTTTTACCTTCCATATGAGGTATTCTTGGAAGCTGAGGGAAAACTTGTACAGGCTGATGGTACCGATTATCCTGTCAATACGACAATTTGATTTGTTAACAATGGTATCAAGGAGTTTTTGAACAGTTCACGTTATTCCATTGATGGAAAGGAAATAGAATCAATTCTTGGCAACATTTTGACATGTTACCATGACGATTATTGGACTTGCAAGATACAGCTTTAATTATGCGAGATCAGCTTTTCCGACCATGATGTTTATCTGGAATACATCTGATAATGCGGATTCTCAACCGTATTCCATTATGCGACATAGAAACTTTGCATGCAAAAAGATGCAGATGTACAATCTCTTCTTGTGGTCATTAACTGCACTTTTAATGCTTGATTTTCTCAGAGCAACGTACAAATGCGTGGATACTCATTGCGATTTTCGTTTGCAATTCTTCTCAGTCACTTATTTGATGTTTGCAGAGCTGTTAGCAAGGTTACTTTTGGATCTAAGCATACAGTCGTATTAACCCGTAAAAACAACTCCAACGATGGATTTTGACGTGGAGTTACTGCCGATGGTAAAGTTGTATTAGAAACGTTAACATTGTGGATGCTGATGTTATGCCCTTCACCTTCTACAGAATCACGTTTGTTATCGTTTCTTGCATGTAACACAGACGCTCACCCACCAACTAGTATTGCAGGACAATTTCCGTGGCAAATGACTGAGTTTACTGGTCGCGTTGATTCAAGCGAGCTTGTGATTTTTGAAGATCAAACTGGCAAACTTAAAACGTCAAATTAGACATTCAAGAAATTATTTTAAAGTTGAAAGGCGCTATCGGAAAGAATCTGGCTGAGATAACTGAAAGCGGGGAATCATAATCACTGGTGCGTCCGTTGCAATGATCGCTGACTTGCCCCCACGTATATAAATTTCATTTACTGAATACACAATACAGACCTCTGAAGGAAAGATAGCAGCTGAAATTAAAATAACATATGCTGCAATTGTTCTGGAGATGTGAATGATTTTGATAAACTTAAATCTAACATCATCACAGAACGCGAGTCTGGATTGTATTTGTTGTCGTATCCAGCTATTATAGTGGATGGAGTCAAGTAACACAACTGATAAATAATCGATTGAAGAACTAATATGGACCGTAAATTTTACTGATGTGAAAAAACTCGAAGCTAAGCAACAACTGCTATATGAAATCATGAAAAGAACCGCGTTGATCGTGAAATACAAATGAGCGATTTTGGTAGTAGATGCTATTTGTTGGCATGCCGCGACAGCAGCTGTTGGTCTCAGTGTGATGTAACCACAACAACTATTACATGGATAACAGTTTAAATTGTTGTTGGGGCTATATCAATAATAACCGGTGTCTCTGGTCATGCTAAAATTAATTCCGACATGATTGCATTCACGAGTACGTGTTTATTTACAGCTCCTTGCAGCAGCACGAAGGAGTCTGAATACAATTACTAAACTGTATTTTTGTAGCAATCGAGGATAATATAATTTTAAATTAGCATGACCGAATTCGAGATAGTGCTGGAGTGCTGGCTTAAATAGCAAAATCACCAATAACTAAGACCTCATATAAGACATTGTGCGGTTGCGGATTTACAGACAATAAATGTTGAACAATGATAAAATATGTATAGTAATTGTCAGCCAACCGGATATTTCGAGTTCTTTCACTCGAAATATTCACTTATTTCACGATATTAGGAAAAGCTGTTCTGACTCTGTGCTGATTCAATCAAAATAACTTACCTATCATTGTATTTAAAGGCACTCAAAACCAACCGTTTTGATATAATCTACATCAGTTGTAGATGATGTAATTACACAGTAAGTTTTATATACCCCGATAAGTAAAGATCGATTCGGCTATCTAGTGGCCGTATACAGCCTAAATAATGTGTATACGTTTTGACTAATTCTGTGGATTAATAATCCACGGGATGTGCATTTCTTGTATGTTGCTTGCTTGCCAAATCATGCAGACTGTTTTCATCAGAAAAATGTATACCGTTTAACGTAGTAGGTGGAAGGTATGCGATACCGTTTGGTGAGAAAGAATATCGAATAGCAAGCAATAGGTCGTTCAAATTCAGTCACTGGCAATTTACATGATTCATATGTTGAGCAAATCATAAGAAGTTTACCGCTTGAAGCCTGCTTTCTGTTTCGAGTTTCTTGCAAAGAATTTCTCGATGGAGCTGATTCATTGATTACATGAATTTATAATAGAGTTTCTACATCGTTGTAACATTTTAAGATCGGTTGATTTTGAGAGACAGAGACCGACAGAGTCAGAGACAGAGAAAATCAAAGAAAAGAAGAAAAATTGAATATGCCCAAATATGAACTACGGAGCTAAAATCCATACATAAGTTCAGATATATCTCCTAAATGAAGAAAGGTAGCTACAAAGGCGATACTTGCCACTGTATCAGTGAAGACAGCAATCGTTAGATGTATAAATAGAACTGCATTCATGTTATGTTCCGTGACAGCGAAAAGAATGCGTTTGATACGGCGTCTAGATAGCTTGATGTCGTTTGGCTGAACAGTGTTGTGAGCCATGTCCAATGAATTATTCTCTCCCGACTCAAACCAGAATATGAGTGCACTTTTTGATGAATTACATTACTCTTCTTTTACACTTTTTAAATATCAATAACCTTACAGTATGAATGAAATTCAAAGCGAATTGAAATTTATCAAGTAAAAAATTCACTGGATCTGAAAGTATCAACACACGGACGTCAGATAAGGACCGAAAGAGTTACAATCTGGGTGTATGATGCTGAAATACTGATTTAGAATCTGTTTTGAATGCCAGATTAGCCAATTAAGATGAAATGGATACGTAATACATTTCAATTTCTTGTTATGAAATAAAATAATAATATCACTTATTACGCACACATTTAATCTTACATGGTTGGTATGGCGTTCGATTCGCACATCATCCGTATATCCGTATTGCACATCCTGGTCAAGAACTATGTTTGTTTTCATTAACGTTCGCTCATTTATATTTGCGTGAATGAATCGATGGATGGGGGTTAAACGTCAAGAAAGCACGATACTGGTTAGATGGTGCTGCTTAACATTTACATTCTTCAAATGTAATGATATGAACATCATAAAAATGTTATAAAAGACCATCAATTATAAATAAATGAAAATACATAGTGCTCAAAGGAAATAACATCACAAAGAAAAATATTTCATTGTTGTAAAAGGTGAGTCAAAAGGTGTTATGTCGACCCTAAAAAGTTCAAACCATTTCTAGATGTACCTAATCGAACTTTTGCCAATCGCAATTTGGTTTTATTTCCACTTGCAATGTATAACTAAAATATAGGAAAAGCGGAAGAGCGGACTTGTACAATTATTACAAAAAAATATTTGTGTTTTGTTTCGAGTGCTCGAAAAGATATCATTGGATATTGTTTGCTTATGATTTTTTTCTCATGTTTATCTCGTTGTTGCATCATATTTTTTCTGCTGATTTGTACAAAAAAGTACATAGTTTTTGTATATATATATATATATATATATATATATATATATATATATATATATATATATATATATATATACCTTTTATATTTTCAGTCATTTGCGGTGTATCCTATTGGCTCTTTGGCTTTGCACTGGCTTATGGAGAAGGAAATCAATTCATTGGTTATACGCATTTCGCGATCACTGACCTTCCTGCCAATCGCTATGGATACTTCTTCTTTCAGTTTACGTTTACTGCCACCGCCGCCACTATCGTGTCGGGGGCGATGGCCGAACGGTGTGAATTTATGGCTTATTTTAGCTTCAGCTTCATCATAACTGGTAAGAGACTAAAACACAAACATGTTAAATGGATTAATTAAGTTATTTCCTGAAACAAATTGTTGTTCTTTGGAGTTTAACGCCATTTTTCAGCGCATGATTGGCTATACATGGCGGCCAGTGTAGCTTCTGGGGGAAGAACCCGCGAAATCTCGGTAAGAACCATATACCCATGGGAAGCTTCTGGTAATCTATCTCACATTCCCACGTTGACCGAACCTGAGAAACTAACTAAAATGTAAATTTGAAGACAGGATACACACATAACGTATTGTATTAACGATGTCACAACAAAGTCTGCGCATGCAAAACGTATATGGCGGCCCGTTTCTTAGCCGAAGAATCTTGGTTCTGGACATCGTTGCCTAATATGCTCGTTTTGTACCTTAGGTTTTGTTCTTAAGACGCAAATGAGGTTCTTGAATATATAAATGCTAGTAAGATCGGGACCGCTGGCTTAATTAGAAGAACAAAATCATATAAATTATCTTGCATTGTTACGACAACTAATTCAGACAGAATCTGGTTTTCATTTCTGACTGTTGAAATTGACAGGAAGGAAGAATAACAGATATGCCCCTTTTTCGTATCTTAATGTACGTATGATGCCGATCTCACGATATTTGAGTATCTTCATGCATGTATATTGAGGATATCTACGTTTTTTGAATGGATATAAGGAAATATTTCACAAGTTAAGTGGAAACATTGGATTGTCACAAGTGATGATGCCTAGCGTGACAATACACCATATTTTAACCTCACGAGTGAAATATTTTCTTGTATCTACTCAAACGTAATAGATGTTCTATTATATATTTTAAGGCAACAACCTTAGATTTGTATGAATTTTTCCCTATACTATGTCAATGCGATTAACGGCTGCATGATCACATCGATACAAAGAAGTTTACAAGAGCAACATTTTGGGGCAAATTTAGATTGTACGTATATTGCATTAAATTGTGGACATTATCAATTTAAGGAATGTTTTTGATTCGAAAATGGAGATACTTTATTTTTGTTAACACATTTCTTGTGCGGATTGATACAGGAAACATTGCTTTTGGTTTGGGTACTACAGAAACATGACAGAACAGTCAGCAGACATCAGATCGTAACTTGATTAAAGAACACATTTTATTTAATAATATGAAATTCGGTTTATATTGTTTAAAATTCTGCATTCAGACATGACTTTGTATGTTGTCAAGTTTACAGTCTAATTCGGTAACTAAGGCTACACCCAAATTTATTTTGTCACTAAAGTTTGGTTTGCATTCGATTCTAATCATGCCTGATTTCTCAGTCAGTTTCAGACATGACTATGGTTTTAATGACAGTTAAAATTCCAAGTTAAACGATGTCATTAATATATGTAATTGATCGATTTCTTAAAAATGTTTTTCGTTTGTCCCTGAGTGTAACTGGTATAAGATACCGAAAAGGTGAACCAGAATATCGAACAGTTCAGTGAAGGATAATTTGCATGACTCAAGCGAAAATCGAATTATAAAACGTTAATACTTGAAGTCTGTTTTTCATTGTTTGGGGTTCACATTTAGGCTTTCCTGATGGAGCTTTGTTATTGATTACCTACACGTATGCCGTAGAGTAAACCGTCTTGACATTCTAATACCTTTAATATATATTCATCCTGAGAGAGAGAGAGAGAGAGAGAGAGAGAGAGAGAGAGAGAGAGCTGAAAGAGGCCCATATATGAAAATACGTGTCAGAACAACATACACAACGGCAGATATACTTCCAAAATGGAACATGAAAGTAGTTCCAAAAGTGATATCACTACAATGGCGATCATAGTTTTCTCCCACTGATATATTTCAATATCTCATAATGAAATGTATAATAAAATGTCGATCTCGTTGACATTTAGAGATTACAAAGGTGGCATAATGTCGATGAATTTTATTTGGCCAACAGTTTTCAAGTAAATTCAGGGATTATTTGTTTTCCTTAATTAAAGATTAGTATTGACAATCCTGTAAATTATTTGCTTTCCCTCTTTCTAAATGTTATTTAATACGGTTCTGACATGCATGTATTTACTCTTTCTTGAGTTATTTTCTTATCATTTTTCATGTTTTGTCAAGCCAATGCATTTGTGTTATGTACTTTTATTTGTGGATTCGTGAAGGAGTCCTATGTTTTCTGCAGAATAATGAGTTTTGGTTAGTTTGTTGGTTGATAGCAACCACGAAATCCACGAATAATGGTATATTGTGAACGTAGTGAATTCAGTATCCCTATGTGTGCAAGTACATGTGCTAAGTTGGCCTTTTACACATTTCATCTTAGACCTTATTTTGAAAGCTGAGCCGGACTGTATTTCATCAGCTGGACATACAATGTTTCATTTAATTTTTATATAGTCGTCAGCGATAGATGCAAGTGTTCAGCAAGTTACCAACGTCCAAAGAGTCGTTACAAAACTTATTCCAGTCAAAACTGAATGATGTGTTTCTTTCACGTCTTATCTTCAGGGTTTATTTACCCACTGGTGTCTCACTGGACTTGGTGGCATAACGGATTTCTCGTCAGGGGAATAGATTATGGAGGCGATATTGGGCGAATGGGATACCAGGTTAGTTATATAACTAGCTCCAGACGCAGTAGGGGTAATTCCTTTGAAGGCAAGGGGAATAAGTAATTATGGAGACACTGTAATTTTTAATCCTACGCTCGTGAATCCTAATTTGTTTATTATTTGATTTGTTTGTAGTTTTTAATTTTCTCTTTTTTTGTAACTACAAAGATATTGTTCACTAGCTCAAATTATAGCACGCTGTGAGAATGAGTGTAGAATGACGTTGTGTCGGTTTGCATTTTGCCCGTTTTAACCCCAATAGGTTCAGCGGATTTAATTTTGCCCATTATTCCCCGGTGGGTACAGTAAATTCGTCCGTTAGGCCCATATTGTCAGTTTGCATCTTCCCCAGTAGATACAGCTGGTTCGTCCTTAGTATTACGACTTTATGGTCTGAAAAGAAGTAATCGAAAAGAATGAGAACCAACAAGCTTTGTAAAATTCATCAAAAAAAAATTATTTCCCTAGAATACAACATGAAAACGTAAACATAACTTACAGTATTGCGAAAGCAAATCCTAATTAATTATTGGATTTCTAATGAATGAAGTTCTGGAAAACGTTTACTGGTGTGTCAAATAATTTCCAACACTTAAGGTGTTCATGTGCCTGTAGTGAAATGCAGTCTCTAATGTTCTATTGTACCAATGGCCTGACTTGTAATGATGTTCCAACAGTCTTTTGATGAATCAAAATAATACAATGCAAGTCCTAATCGGAGAAGGAGCTGAACTAATATACACCTCAAAGTGTTGCCAAGACAATATCAAAGCCAAACATTCCTGCACGATTGTGGAATACTTTCTCCTGTGCTTGCTTATTGTTTTCTTTAGAACAACTTGAATCAATACTCCAACTCCTACAACACATGTATCAACTGACAATACAATAATTCACTGAAATTCGGAGCTGAGGGAACTCGTGCATCTTTAAGTATGGCCTTTCTTTTATCAAAAAAATCCTGACACTTGTCAGACCAATGAAACTTATATTTCTTATTCAACAACTTTGTCAGAGGCTGTGCAATTATAAAGAAATTTGAACCAAATTTCCGATTAAATCAAGACAAATTGCATCAATTGCTTTATACTTACAGGCACTGGGAATTTAGAGACAGCCATGACCTTTATTTCTACAGTTTGAACTTAACATTGTCCCACAATGTGTCCAAAAAGTTTAATAGAAGCAAGGCAAAACTCAGGTTTAGTATCACTCAATTGATCAACGAATTTCCGAATGGTTTCCAAATGATCATGTTCATTAAACGCTGGAATATTCACGAATAATTATCACACCAAATGGCAACACCTAATACAGAAAAAGTCCATCTTGAGTTGCAAATGCTCAATTTGTGTTGCTTTTTTGGTAAGTTGAATTTGCCAAAATCCTTTCAAAATGTCAAATTTGGTGACATATTTTGCATTTCAAATTCCATCAATGCAGTCGTTCTTGGGTTTGGAAGTAAGTCCGTTTTGGAGTCTCTGTTGCTTTTTTTGTAGTCAGTACACCTGCGTAATGTAATATCTGCTTTAGCCACAAGAATACGTGGTGAACTCCAGTTATTTTTACTTGGTTATATAAAATCATTCTCCACCGGATATTGAATATCATTATTCAAACATTCCTGCTTGTTAGGATTCATAATGTTTAAGATGGTTGCTTAGGCGTAGATTCTCTAGTTTTGACATCAAGAACCGAATCAATGACCAAATCCAGAAAATTTCAAAGAAAACAACATCCACAGCCTTTATGGAAAATGTCACGGTTGTTAGGAATGCCACCTCGCATAAACACTTGGGCCTATCTTTGAATGAATATTTACATCGGCATATACACATATGAATAAAATATATGCAAAGCATGGAAACGGTCAGATATCCTGCGAAGTTTGAAATATAAACTTGACAGAAAGTCATCAGAACTTAATTATTTCACCTTTATAAGACCTATTTTAAAGAATAGGAATATTATCTGGGATAAGTGCATCCAGTAAGAAATTGATGAAATAGAAGAAATACAAGTCGAGGCAAGTACGTTCATTTGTGGAGCAACAAAAACTACATCATATGCTAGAATTCTGGAGGAGACGAAATGGGAATAAGTTTCAACAAAGTGTTACCAACACAGGATGATAACTTTTTAAAATATATGTTATCGCTCCAGGATACGTGCGGGCTTTTATTCCGCCTAATGTCCAGAAGGTATGTAATATACAATTTCTTGACTGAACAAACCTCCAAACATCCTTCACCAGAACAAATCAATACCAAAGTTCATTTTTACCAAAGTCTGTTACAGAATGTAATCTTCTCCCTCTGGAAGTTCAAATCAAACCTTTCGTGCACTCCTTTAAATCACAGCTTCAAATAAATCGAGGAAAAGCAGCAGTTTATCACTATCAAGGAGAAAGAATAGCACACAAGACTTCGACATGGTTTAGTATATTGAACGACAATCTTGTCAACAACAAAAAACATTTGTCACCTAGAAGTTCATGCGGTGTACCAGAAACCGCAAAGCGTTTTCCCTTAGACTGTACAAAATGTTACTCTCAGAAACCGAACAATAGGAATATTGCCCCATATCGCAGCTACAACGTTGTTATTAACGGGTAACCCCTTGCAGTCTGCTATACCACCCGCGCTAAAGTTGTAAGTCTTTTACCTACCCTCTCCTACTACATAAGTGTCAACAGTCTTATCGTTTGTTTCTTTGCTTCTTTCTTTTCTCCTCGTTTGTTGATTGGCATGTATCCTATAACACGTAAACACTTTATTTAGAAAGAACACTTTAAATTTCAGCCGAAACTTATTCATGATCTTGGGATCAATCTTACTATCAAATGACCAGCCAAGGGGAGTATCATGGGCTAGACTAAGAATTTCCTGTCTATGTGATCTCTTAGCAACAACGTGATAGCTCACTGTCCACTCGTCACTAAACTGATCTCTAAGTTCTCATAAGGACCCAATATTTCATTAAATAAAAACTGCAAGATATGTGGCTTCAGTTTCACTAACACCTATCTGACTCGAATGCGAATCTGAACCTCAATATCTTGCTTCTGTTCTATAATTAGTGATTGTCTTTTGTCGCCCTGATTAGAATGCTAGTAGATGCAATGAGTTGCAAAATGAGGATCACTGTCATCAATACCGCATGATTCATCAATATCTGAAGCAAAAGTCACCTCAACAAAAGACGGACCAATAAATTTGCCAGTAACAGGAATACTGTCTTGATCAACATCATTCTCAAGAGATCCTTTTTCCATAGCTCAAACAAGTAATATATTAGCGTTCTCATTCCCAGCAGGATCAACTTTCTCGTTTAAATACAGCTTGCCAGCTACATGTGGATTAATCACAAACTTATCCCCAGCTAGCTCATTGTCTAGCAGTAAGCGAATATCCCAAATGGGTAAAGAAGTCACTGTTCCAACTGTTACGGGTCCTGAGATTGAGTCTGATGACAAATAATAATGGAGAGGAACATTCACAAAGTTGCACTCTACTCCCTGAATAAGAACAACTTCACTAAAAGAAGACTTCTCAGATAAAGGCAAATTACCTGACAATTAAAGACTCTGAGAAGCTCCTGTGACCCTTGAATGTTAATAAGGATATACTTTGCAGAATATCTAGTAGGTGATATAAAACCTTTCTACATGAATGGTCAATAATTATCCATTATAAAACCCATAATTTCAGTTTATATGACCCAACCAATGTATTGCTTTCAATAAAACATCTTGACATTGATTTGTTAGAAATACGATCATCTAGAATATCTGTCTCGTATTTCTGCTGCTTATTTCCAATCTGTCTCAATCAGAAATAACGTACCCTTTCTTCTTGCAATAGGTAAACGTAGAAAGAGATAAAGTTGTACGATCAGTCTTTTTAGATGTTTCATTTATACAAGTTGTGCCAGATAGAGGTTTGGAAGAACTCGTAATGGACTGAGATGATTTTGTGGGAAAGAGAGAAGAGTTACTGATAAATGAATCTTTGCGAGTCAAAGAATCAACTGTACGGGCAGCGTTTTCTTACGATTCCACCTATGGATGCAATTCTACATTTCCTAAACCTTTATAGAGATGCCTCAGATACCAACTCATTTAAGATATATTTCTTAACCACATCATAATTAGCACATTTTGTACCGACAGTGAAGTATAGACTTCACAAGCTTAGCCAGTCAGGATGCATTGTAAAAATAAATTCCAATTCTACCATGGTCATTTCCAATTTTTAGCATTCTTTTTAAAATAAGGAACATTTATGTACGTATTCTTTTTCTTTAAAATGGGGATGCTACCTAGTAACCAACAAAACGTGAACTTGTTAGTCAAAGGGAAGAGTGTTCTCCTCCTGCCACTTCTAACTCGTTTAATCTAAATTCCATTTCCATTTTGTTCTCTCTGTATTTGCAATTCTCTTCCTTCTTTCTCTGCCTTTCTCTCTGCCTCCCCCTCTCCCCACCCCCCGACTTTGTATTTCTGTTTCTTGTCTCTGCATTTGCGTCATTTCCATCTGAAGCTAAAGCTTTCTTTATTCTTAATTTCATCTGGTGTATAAACTCTAATTTTTTTAATTTCCTATCAACCATTATATAGGCTTACTATTGAAACTCAAAGTACTTTTATCCAAAACAATTATTTTCCACCAAATAATGAACAAAATAAAGAAGCCTTTGCTTCAGAAAGATCATAAGGTACGGCAAGTTCGGACAATTCATCCCATTCCAAGGACTCAAAACATTTCTGGGTAGGATTTGAAACAAATTTCATCCATTAGATGACTTTTTGAATGCTTGTTAGTTTCACTAAAGATTTCATCAATACTTGAAATTAAAATCTTTAACATTCTAAACCAAAGTGCATTTAAATTTCAAACGCAATTTTGATGTTTCTGAAACATTTCTATAAAGTATCCCGGACGAGTGTCGCCAATATTTCGTTATGACTCTAGGTCTTAAACCATTTTCAACATCATGTTAAATTTTTTTTTTGTTCGTGTTGGAACATCTGAAATCATAGTTCATATTGAATATAATAACTGCTTTAATTCATTCTTTTCTTATGGCTGTAGATGTGGAAATTTCTGGTCCAGATTGTTTAATATTTCCGAATTCAGAAGATTGGCTAAACCAACGTCTCTACAATCCGATTCTTTGCGATCGTTTAAATCCTCACTGTGCGAGACAGGTACAACTTAATTTACTGAATGATTAAACGGGGATATCTCGAACGACATACTCTTTTAACACATCTACGCAGCAAAGTTGTTCCCAGGAGTTTTAATGATATAATTTAAGTCACTTACTCTCTTTTCAATTGTACAAGGACTATAATACTATATGGCCTGAAGAGGATCCTGAGTTATGGGCAAGAAAGTAAAATTGTATTTGCTATGAATCTGTGACAAAATCCCTGGTGCCTCGTATGTCAGAGTATTATAGGGCATTGACATTTACAGATCACTTACACATCTCACCTCATTCCGCGCGGGTTCGAGTATCGGTTTGGCCATCTTGGGTAAGTAAGAAAGCTTACCATTAGCTTCCCATGGACCGGTTGTCCTTCTCGTAGTTTTTCTGGGTTCTTCCTTCACCATATAAACTCTATCATGCAATGAAGAATGGAGTTAAACCCATAAAACAAACAAACAAACAAACTGACTCCCAGTTGAAGATGTAATCTTGGTATTATCAAAGATATTTTAATATAAAGCTGTCTTTCGTTTTTGCCCAACAGTGTCTTGAAAAGTGTTAAACTGCAGAACATTTGTTTTATTCTTTCAATATTATAAACACATTATTGTTACCAAAATTTTTAATCAGTATGATAGCAGCCAAGATGGCCACTCTAATAGTTGTTTCATACATTTACCAGGATTTTTCCGGAAGTGGTGTGGTGCATACGGTAGGGGGCATGGCTGCGTTTGTTGGGGCGGCAATACTTGGACCACGAATTGGCAGATTTGACCCTGAGACTGGAAAAGCAGTCCATCTCAGAGGGCATTCTATTCCGGTAAGTTCTTAATTGATTCAATTTATTCTAGTCCGGTAAGTTCTCTCAAATAACACATTTGATGATTTGGGGTTTTCTCAAAACTACTAAACGATGTTTTGCAACGTGTTATAAAAAAGGCCAAACATAGACTAAGAATATTAATATTCAGAGGTATGGATGATAGACAAATAATTGCTTTCAACTTTACATTCTCAATCGTTTTAATTTACCACATTAAATCACACTTATTTGCTAAGATATATGCATGCATACAAAAATGTACACGTTAATAATAAACGTGTCATTTGTTGCAGCTATCAACTCTTGGTGGTTTTATTTTGTTTTTCGGCTTTCTGACGTTTAATGGTGCTTCCCAGCTTTCCCTTAGTAAGGCGGGTGACGGCGAAGCCATTAGTCTCGCCATCGTCAACACCATGATCAGTGCAACCTTCGCCTCCTTTACTGCAACCTTCGTCTACCGCATTCCCAGGTTTGGATCTGGTGCCTGGTGTATTACTGTCGCCAGTAACGGCGCAATCACTGGAATGGTAATGTTCAAAACTCAGTTTGTCTTCATGTTTATTTATATATTTTGGCAATTTTTCTGTTTGTGACAGTACCGCCATCAATAACCCATTCTTCGTTCTAATTTATTCTTCTGACTTCTCCCTTTACAATTCACTTCTACTATATATTAAATTTCATATATATATATATATATATATATATATATATATATATATATATATATATATATATATATATATATATATATATATATACATCCATTTACCCTAAGATCACTTTACTTATCGATAACTCTCTCTCTCTTTCTCTGTCTGTTAGAGTCTCTTAGCATCTCCGTTCGATTATATCTTATTTGTCTTAATATGCCTGTATGTATGCATGTGATTGATGGATATAAAAAGATACAATGAAATCAGGTCTGTGCCTTTTGATTGGCATGGGCTAAAGGAATGCATAGCCAGCAAACATTATTGTTCTATCAAGGCTGAGAACCGACAGTAAGTTCAATAATAATTGCTTTCCTTGCAGGTTGCATCTTGTGCCGGATGTAATGTTTTCTATCCGTGGGGTTCATGCATATTGGGTATCATAGCAGGCATCACCTATCACGTCTGGTGCTGGATCGTTCGTACAATCCGTGTAGATGACCCAACCGATGCCGTGGCTAGTAAGAATATTTATTCGCACACACGGACAAAATCAAAAGTCATCATTAGAAGTCATCATTATTAAGTTTCTGTTAACAAAGAGTTTTAAAATAAGCAACAGAAAAGAGAGAAAAATAACAAACTTTGTAAAATTCAACAAATATTTTTCCCTAGAATACAAAGTGAAAGTGGAAAAGGAAATTACTGTATTGAAAATTAAATCCCAAAATAATCCTCGATTTATAGACACAAGTCCTCATAATTAAAGCCCTAAATAAACCTTAGTAGAAATACAAATTAAATCCAACGCTGAATGTGTTCTTGTGCCTGAGGCTGCTTCTATCGTGTTGTTGTACCAACAATCTTTTGTTGAAACACAGTAATATAATTCCAGGTTTTAATTCATTATGTATTAATCCCAGTGAAGGTCTCTGCCCAAGAATATTATAGTTGTATTAAGCAGTCTATTTCTAGAGAAAATAATTACTGAATTAAATAATTTGATGAAATAAATTCTAGCCTAAATTAACTTTTGGACACGCCAATAATTCAAAATTGATTCTGCTAGGTGTTAAATCAGGAATGATTAATCTTTCCAGTAACAAGACTATATAGTCTGCTACTTTTCCTCAGACTACAATTAATATATTCTAAATAAAAACTGCCTAATGTAAAATAACCTTCCACAAAGTGATTATTGTTTACAAAACAATATTAGCTATAATTAAAAAGTCTGTATCTAAGATTATAATAATATAACTTGGACTATGTCAATTACGCCAGATAAAGTTTAGGGGAATTCCAATAACCGAGATACATTACCCAAGTAAACATATCTACTTTTATTAATAACGATCCTGATATTAATACGCATAGAGAATATTTTCAGTCATGTATTAGTTGTTTACAGAATAAAATAAATAAATCAATAATTCAGGTCAATTAGAAAATAAATTTGATATTGGACAAGACTAAATCCAACATTCAATGTTACGTTACAATTTCATATAACGAAATAAAAGAAAATATGAAACCTAAACTAACAAACAATACAAATTAAGTATACATCCAAAAACATCCCCTTTTTAATAAACATTTCTGTCATCTTTTCCTTAATCAGGTGTAATATATTAATCCGAACGAGGATTTGCTTTTAAACTGAATTCATTTCACAATATTGCTAACATAAAAAATTGATCTGAATTTGTGGTGTTATACAGTCATTTTTCAATTTAGCCTAAATAACATTTGCTGAAAACGTCACTTTTCAACAAATGTTTAAGTCTTCACATATTCATTGAATTGTTGCATTTGTTTTAAATGCAACTTTTATTAGTGCATTTGGTTTTAGAAGTGCAATTTATCGTCATGAAAATCGGGGTCACTGAACCCTTCTTTGAGCTGCAATTATTGCGCCAAAATTTTGCCTTTTCATTTTATTCAAAGAAAATTATCTTTAACAATACTAGGTCACGATGACTGTTCATCACTCACCTAAAAGATTGTGTTTTGGGATTATAGAAAAGCAGTCGAGTGATATAATCTTCTTTTCTTCTTGGAATTTCGGTTAATGCGTATAAAAGGTACCATCATCAAGATATCTTTCCTAAACGCTTGGGAAACTTTGTTCAACCGTAACTGCATAATCATTTGTTCCAAAAAGAATGTCCATGCTCACAGTGTTAGTTTTCTTACAATTTCAGTGAATTTAGGTGGAGGAACATTGGGCGTTATTGCCGTCGGATTTTTGGACAGGAATAAAGGCATCCTACTTAAATGGAATCGGCAGTCAGGACTGGTGTGTTTATTTATTTTATTTACTCATCATAATATTTACATAAAAAGGTAAGGGATTAAGGCAAATGCATTGTGTTTACCTAGCTGAAAGTTATACGTAAACAAAACATTCCTACGAAACAACGTACTTGCAAAAATGGGTTTCTGAAATAATGAAGCGAGCAATAGGACTTTCAATTTATTAGTAGCCATTTAATCATGAACATCCACAGTGTTGTGTGTTGTTGATATATGTGAAGAGTAAAAAAATAAATTTTGCTGTTCAACTAAAGCAAAAACAAATTGCACGCGGAAGCAATTCAGTGTATACATACATGGATAGGACAGCGTAAAAGAAAACAAAAAATAACATAATTTGGTGGAATAGGCAAGCGAGGCCTGAATTTTCTGATTCAGTTTTCCACTGATGTTTGTTTTCTCGAGAGTAAGCCTAATAAAGACCCTGATGGATTAATTAACTTATCGATGCCTGTGGATTTCAGTGCCTGGCTTGGCAGTTGGCTGGCATAATCGTTATTATGTGCTGGACTGCCTTTTGGAGTGCGATTTCGTTTGGAATCATGAGATGGATAAAGATCCTAAGGGTACCAGAGGATATTGAACTCAAAGGTGAGGCATTCATGGGGTTTCAATATTGCCTAGATGAAAAATAATTTCACACGATTTTCTTTGAGAAAATAAGTAATGAATCAACGTTTATTATTTGAATGCTTTTGTGAGCGAGATCTTGAGATCAGCCAACAGGTTCCATAAAAATCACATGGATTGGTTAAAAATGTGACACGAGTTTGTTGTTTTTCTTTTTAAATTAAGAGATACACAAAAAGCTCGTACGAGTCCATTGAACTGATTCTTAAAATTGGGGTCTTGTTTGTTCGTTTCTTTGTTGTTTATTCTTTTGTTATTTTTATGTATTTATTTATTCGTTTATTTATTCATTTATTCATTTAATATTTTAATATTCAATAACGGAATCTGTGGTGAGAATGGCAAAAACTTCAGAAAGAAAACAAGGTCAAAAATAAACACCAATGGACATAACGTTTGCTTGCCTCTTTCAATGCATTTTTGGTACTCTCATCACACATCATGCATTCAAAATAAGAATAGGTTAATGAAGTGCAATACCGATGCCCTTGTATATATATATTGCATCTTGTGGAAACTAGTTATAGTAAAATGCAGGTAAGTTTTCTATTTGTATAATATGAAATTAATTAACATCAACAATTATTACAGGTTGCTGTATCTGTATGGGAAAATATGAATGAGGTTTTTTTTAATTAATACTTCACTTTCTTTGGGAGTGAAGTATTATTCCGAGAAAACGATTTCATTGTTTGCCATACAAATGCAGTAACGTTTTTATTATATATTCATTTTCTCATTCTACCTAAGGCTTAATTTATAAAATACATTACAAGAAACAAAAGTAATTGAATTAATGTTGTATATAAAAATAAATACACAACCGTAGATGGATCAATGCACAATAACAATATTAATCCACACATACCACCGCCCAGCGACCTTTGAACTTCGTTGCGCGTTCGACATTAGTTTAAAAAAGAATTGTGGTTTTGGTCTGCTTAAATTTGAAATTTAGAGTCATGAATATGAATGTGCATTGCAACAACATTTCTATTTCGTCTGGAATGGATGGATTTTAGTTTTATTTGTCAATTCTTCTCTGTTCATCTAGTTATAAACTGTATTTATTAGCTGTGTCAATTCAACACGAAGTACATGTGATTAGAACAGAGAGGGACGGGTCTTGACTCTGCTGCTCTGTCACTGAATGTTTGGGATCATAATATGGGAAATTTATGAACTCTTTCAATGTAAATTATCAAAAAGACTTTATGAAATATCGCGTTTATATCACTTTGAGTGCAGTAAGGAGAACGTTATTGCAGTGGGAAATGTAGTCGAAATTACAGAACAATTTCGCGATGTGTAATTAAGTTTTAGAACCCATGATATAGTTCATGTAATTCGGATTTGCAGAACTAAGAAAGTATATTCGAGATACAAGTATATTTTTTTTGCAATTCTTATTACCAGCTAAAAAAGACACGTTTATGCTTTGTGACTTGCATACTATTTGTGGGGACCCAAATAGGTTATGACCCGTGTGGCGTCTATCGCTAACCTTAATGACAAACACTGTGTCAAACGTTTAACACGGAAAATTGCAAATTTGCTGGTATATGACATTCCATTCAGGCAGCGGAAATAAGAATTCTTTTTCGTCTTGTGTTATTGACTCGGAGGCCCTTACTGTTCCACTTAAACCTTCAGTGGCTTTTTTTTTTTTGCTCTAATTCAGTATACTTACAAAATGATACGCCTCTGATAGATATGCAATAGCCCTTGACCCCAATACATTTTTCAATGCTATTTTTATATACCCCAGAGAGCACTGGTCATAGTCTGAACCATTCTATGTACGAAACAAATTACGAACATTTCTCCTAAATAACTGTTTAAATGATCAGATTGGTATTTTCAATACTGCGTTTCTCACCTTTGTTCTGGTCATGGCTAATATCACTTTCGTTCGTTTGTTGTTTGAAAGTTTCATTTGTGACTCAGTCAACTCACCCACATTGCACACTTTAGCATTTCTACCTTCAAATAGACGAAACAGCTTCTTTAATTCATCAACAAGCAAAACTAAAAAACTAAAATCATAGCGTCCACTACATGAGTGCACATGGTTTGTTTACAAAGTAGTTACTAATACAATATCCTTCAGCTTAACATGCACTCAACCACCCTCAACCACCCTCAACCACACTCAACCACACTCAACCACACTCAACCACATGTTTTAAACATTTGTGATCGTCATTTATTGTCCTTTTGTAGGCTTGGACATCCCAAGACACAAAGAGCCTGGCTACCCAGTTGAGTCCTACGGACATGGTCATGTCGAGAAGATTATACAGATACTCGAGAGTACACCAATGGAGGTCTTTCAGGGTAAGTCAAAACTATAGGGATATACCATTATAAACCTGGATGTTCCATCTGGTCAGCTAAGTAAATCCAACTACATATTTTATCCGTTGTGTCAACAACATCCATATCTCTGTTGACACAGTAAGAGTTACATGATTTTATATTAACCTCTGCGCGCAACCAATTTTCAACGCCAGACAACCCCACTTTGAATCGTTTGGCTTCATCCTAGAAACAATGAAGTCAAAACAATTGCATATACATTCAAACTTTATGTCTATGCTAATATTTATGACATTTGCAAAGCATAAGTTAATATTGTCAATTATTAACACTCTCTTATCTCAAACTAAGTAACAGAAAAGAGCGAAACTAACAAGTGTAGCAAAATTCAACCAATAATTTTCCCCTGAATAAAAAGCGAAAATATGAAAGAAACTTACGGTATTGTGAGTTAAATCCCAAATGATCCTTAACACTTTATCACAAGTTCAAATGAACAGATTATTCCGAAGTAATTTTAATCTTGAATATGCTGATGTGCCATTAGCCTTGTACGTGCTAATATACTAATAGTCTTGATGTATCTCAATGATATAATCCAGGATGTCCTTGAATGAATTAACAATAATTCCAAAATAATAATTCAGTCTAAAAATATCACTGAGAACATTGCAATTCCAATTAATAATTTAAGGACATAAATCCTCTCAAATTATAAACTGAATAAAATCTAAAGACGTATTTCACTAGAAAAAGTGTTATATATCAATAAATAATTCTGTTCACCGCTACCTTATATATAAACCCAAGACACAATAATATAACGCTGATTAGAGTCAAAAGTTCATTTCCAGAAAATTCTAAGTTGCAAACAAGGTCAGGTCTTTTACTTAAACTTTAGTAAAACGAAAATCACAAACATTAAGTAGATCAGAAATTTCCAGGGGAAAACCAATGTTCATTGATCAAAGTAAACATATTTGCAAATATTACCTTAATGTAATGACAACACTCATGGACAAACGTTAGCTATGGAATATGTTGTTTACAGAATGACCGCTACGATCTACAACCGTAGACAAAAATTAAACACACAATAAAGATATACATAACACAATAAATACACGTGGTTTTTTTCTTCAAATTATGCAAATATTAGAATGCCTGTGTTCACATCAAGAGACACCTTTTATAAACATATCTCAACTGCTGATTAAATAATTTTAAGTGAATACAGTCAAGCAGGAACACAGACAGATTGATAGATAGATAGATCATCAGCATTTTTACACACTCTTTTATTCTTTGTTTCTTTCACCATGTGTATATTATTATACAACTACTAACACGTTTTATTCTAGGTTTTTCCTTGTAGAGGAGTGAAATAAATTCCTGTACATAATGCTTCATTCATTATATTACAATACACTCGTGATTACTATCATGCTTTCATTGCTTCAGCATTATGATAGAGAAGTCCAATACACCTTAACAGGAAGCTGCCAATCTGCAACTAATTTGTTCTTTTTAATAAATTCTTGTCAAAAAGAGTGAACAAATGGAGATAAGACTAAGGTACAAACGCGTTATTTCAAACAAGCAATTTTATTTACAAGCAAAAAGTGGGAAAGATGCAAGTCTACAATTTGTTATTGTACTCTTACACCTTTATAATAAGCCATTCTGTCTAACGAGAATAGACTGTAGAATTTATTACTGTATTCATTTTTTGTGTATAGCATAATCTGCGACTACAT